>JAZKJV010010939.1:1200000-1501629 GCA_037367405.1 Ottelia alismoides | reverse complement strand
TGCATCACTCCCCCTATACTTAGGGCCTGTTTGGTTGCAAGGTTGGGCAGGGTTGGCCCAACCCTGGTTACTATTCACAAGGGTACTTCCTCCTCACAGATTACTATTTACCCATCCCAACCCAGCCCAATCCAACCCAGCCCAATCCTGCAACCAAACAGGCCCTTAGGGTGAGATATCCCTAAGTATAAGCAAGGACGGGAGTGATGAAACGAAACATAGAATAACACAATGTGTACCCCCCTATACTTAGTACAGAGTACGTCATAAGTATAGACATGTAGATATGGCGCGAGATCTGGGGCACACAAGACATACGAAAGAAGAAGGAACAGAATATACAACACATATATACAAGTGGTGAAGAACTGGTGAAGTACAGGACGGTATCTGACAAGTGGATACTGTACTTGCATCATTGTCTCCCTGTGAGAACAATGACGCACTCAGACAGTGTAAGACACCTGGATAGGCAGTCAGGTGGGTGTCGACTACCGAAGCAAAATAGATCGTGAAAAAGGTATGGGGTCCAGTAGCATGAAGCAGTCAATCGGCTCGTAGGGTCAGCATGAGGAAACAAAGCCGATACTATAAGACAGGTAGGAAGAAAGGAACAGTACAGATTCTTCCGGTCAATCAGAGTCTCAGAAAGATATGGAAGATAGAGAATAGGAGACATCGTGGTATTCGATGATCGTGAGGTAGGGAGATCATAGGTATACACCGAATATCGCAAGACATGGCTCAACCCTGCGAGGGTCGTCAAGGAGAGCAGGATCAAAGGAGCAGGGATCAGACTAATCAGAAGGCTTGGACCGTAATCCGCAGATCGGATACACAGTTAGAAGGAGAACGAGTACACAGCTCAGAAGACTCGGCTTCATTCTCCAACAGACAGGAGACACCAGAAAGAAAACCCGAGTACCTAGCAAATGATGTACCCTACCACAGATAAACCTCGAGGAGTAGTACATGCTAATCGTCGAATAAGCAGAAAGAGACTCGACCTTGCCAGGGTCGTCAAGGCGGAGCAGACGCAAAGGCGTCAGTGATCCCCTTAGACGGAGCACCAGTATCGGTCTCGGTAGGCAACATATCGGCTACCAACAGAAGAGACCGGAGAATCAAGAGAATGTTGCAACGTACCGCAGATAACCCCCGGGGAACGCTCTACCAGCTAGGCATGGAACTAGCAGATATCAGGAGCTCAACCTCGCAGGACCGTCAAGGCGAGAAGACTCAAAGGAGTCTAATCAGATGGGTCCCATGATCTGCAGATCGGATATGTAACTAAGGATGGGACCAAAACCATATATATGAGATGACTCGATTCCGTGCTCCGCGGATCGGAGACACAGTCAGCAGGGGGAACCGAGCGTAAAGAGAGTGTTGCATGCTCCCGCAGATAGTCCTCGGGGAGTAATGCAGTCTAGGTATCTCTACCTTGCGAGGGTCGTCAAGGAGAGAGAAGGGCTCGAAGGAGCCGTATCCATCAGACGAACCCACATAATGGTCTCAGTAGTCGACAAGTCGGCTACCAACAGAGGAGACCAATCAGATCGGGAATATGTCGTAGTCTCCCGCAGATAACCCTCGGGGAGCTACGAGCTAGTCAAGGAATAATCAGAAAAGATCTCATACTTGCGAGGACCGTCGAGGAGAGCAGTCTCAAAAGAGCCTGAGCAAGTCGGTCACGTGCCCCAATAAATTGGGCACATAATCAGAAAGAGAGACCAACTGCCCATATCAGACGAATCGGAAACGTGCCCAGCAGATGGGGGCACCAGATGTGAGTGAAGCCGATCGTAAAGAAAGTGTCACATCCTTCCGCAGATAGTCCTCGGGAAGTGATGTGAGCTATACAGTGAATAATCAGAGTACCTCACGTCCTTGCGAGGGTCTTCAAGGGGAGAGAAAGGCTCGAAGGAGCCAGATCCATCAGACGGATCCACAGAGAATATGGTCTTGGTAGACAGCAGACAGCCTACCAGTAGAAGGTGTCATAGCCTCTCGCAGATAACCCTCGGAGAGCTATGAACTAGGCGGTGAATAATTGTAATATCAAGGCTCGTCCTTGTGAGGACTGTCAAGGAGAGCAATCAGATAGTTGGCCTCATGTACCGACAAGTCGGGTACGCAAGCAGAGGGGAGGCCAATCGAGCATATCATCTAACTCGGTTCCGGGTCCCATCTCAATGGCGACCCAAGCAGTGGATGAAATCGTAGTCCTAGAAATTGTCGCATGCTCCCACAGATAGTCCTCGGGGAGTTATGCGAGCTAGATCAGTGTAGGTCAAGGGAATGCCGGCATATAATCTCAGGTCCTCAAGGTAGTGTGAATCCATCAATCAATTAGGAGGGCATAAGATCGAGTAGAGGGACAAAAGATCAATAAGTCCAATGCAATCCCTCAAAGTCAATCCAATCAGCTAAGATGGCACAATATTACGGGAATCCTCTACGTACCATGGGTGGATCAAAGAGTCAGGAGATCAAGGATGGGTCAATCAAAAAGATGAGGAGGTACATGGGGGGTTCGGGGCACCATCATCATGAAGCATATATCAAGGTAGTCAATCCAAAATCCGAATCAAGACGGTCTGAGCCGATTGGGTATTCAATCAATCAGGTCACATGAATTCCTCATCGAAGCATCAAATACATCACAACCTCAATTCAGTGTGTGAGACCAAAAATTACTCAATATTGCATCACACCTATGGTTGTGCCCAAAATCAAATAACCTCAAAAACATGCATGTATCCAGTCACAATCCCATGCACACTTATCCAGGCATCCTCAAGCATTGGCCCGACTTACACAAATAATTAAGGTAGTCATAAAATCCTGAACGCGGGCCTCATCAATGTGCACAACATTCCCGTGTAATAGAAAAGTGATACAGAGGGGACGAGGAGGGTGGGCAAGAAGATCGGGACATAAACAAATTGGGTGTTCCACACAAGGCGGGAACACCGTCAAAATGGTGGTCTGGAGAGCATGCTCTCCTCAAACCTGAGAAGATGGGGATGGTGCAGTGGATACGATGAAGGTGATGAAGAAGAGGGAAACAAAGGACTTGGCGAAGAATGATTGAGCTCAAGCGCCAATATCACGACTCGATGCAGATGAGGATATATATATATAAGAGGTAGAGAGACTCAAAGATGAAAAATGGCATGACTCACACGATGGGACCAACTACTTTAATAATGAATGAAAACTCAACGGATTCCAAGCCACATTCAATACACAAGGCAAACCCCGATTCACCTACTCGACACAGTGAAGATCGTCAGGTGACGACCATTTATCTTTTCATTTTTAGAGTGAGGTGAGAATCACAAAGTTGTACAAACACTTAGGAGGCTTGATGGGATTTGGGCTCTACTCCTTAGTGTGTACGTGAGCAATTTAAATGCATACAATGAGGGGGTTGCTCTCCCCAAGACAAGGAAATCCATTATATTTTATTTTTAGGTCTAATAGAGTTTAACATTCCCAATTTTATTGAGGTTATCACTTTTTTGGGTATTTTCAATGCACGTGCCTATCGAGGTTTCAATTTCCATTAAGCATCCTAGGTTGGAAAAAATAGAGGGAGAAGGTCGGAAAAGCCATGCAAGTCAGAAATCGTTGATGCATGCTAAGTAAGAAGACTTACAGTGCCTCCAGCTCTCTCCATGCGGGATGCAGAACCGAATTTAAAACCTATGCTATATGCAAATGCAAGCCGAAGAAATCCCCTAGGATAGTAACTGCTATTATCGTGAAGCACCACAAGTCGGTCACCGATCTTCGATCCAGGAGTCTGGTCTATGCTCACCCTCCTCCTCTCGACACATCGAGTTCAGGAGCAGTGCTTAGCAGGGTGGGCTGCGACACGAAGGCTCGAAGACGATGAGGCGACTGTTTAAAGTTTGAACTAGGTCCAAAGCGCACTATAGGTACATGCAAGATATTAAGGTGTTTGGACCTAATCTACGAGCAATCAATTCCTAATCTAGGGCTCATTCACACAAAATAATAAAATAAAAATAAAAGAAAGGAAAAAAGCGTCAAAACCATCGAGGCCCCTAAGGGAACAATCCCTCGGGCAATGGACCTCAAGAGTCAGAGTGTTTGAGAGTCCTGTTTTATTACAATCCAAGTGTCACTCTCTCACATAAATATGCATATTAATCTATAAAGCGAAAATTAGATTGCCTTCCCAAATCCTCCTCCATCTGCCTTCGATGATCTCTCCTGTTGGCTAGTGTAGAAGAGCCAACTCTGCCTCGCTTGGCTGCATTGGTCCTCCTAGGAGGTCCTCCTTCGCTTGGCGGTCCCTCGCATCAAGACAAATAAAGGACATGGGTCAGAATAGTCTCAATAATCTCAATAATAATCAAATAAATAAATGAATACTGGACATGAGCAAAGAATTAAATAAATGAGTAAACAACCATGCAAAATCCGTTGCCTCCCCGGCAACGGCGCCATTTGATAAGCACAAAGATCGGTGATCTCAAGTTCCACAAAAGACGAGAACTCAGTCGCTGAGTTGACCACCCGAAATCCGGATTCAATCAAGAGTTAACCCACAATAGACTATATGCAATTAATATAAAAAATGTGGAGTTAAAAATTATTATAACTCTACATGCAAAGGTGTATAGGTGTAAGCATGAGTAGAGGTCGAACACTAGGAGGCGAATGGTTGTGTGGCGAAATTGATCGTGTAATTATTCAATTCTTGGTTCATGTCCATTTCTTTATTGTTTTTGTGGGTTTTTAATTTTATATTATTATTATTTTATTTTATTTTATTTGTTTTATAATTTTTTTATTTTGTTTTTATATTTTTAATTATATAATATAGATATATATAAAGATATATATATATAAGAGAAGAGGGAGAAGTAATATATGGATACATATATATATATGGGAAAAGGGAAGCTACACCGGGAGGTGCAGCCAACTAGCTACACCCGAGCATTTTTCTCATTGATTTTTGATTTTTTTGAAGTAAACCTACGGGAGATTTACTTAATTTATTGTGTGGGATATGTGTTCCAAATTTCATGCAAAACAAACATTCCTAACATACCCATCTAGATATGGTCAATTTCAATAATCCTGAGACCGTTAAAATGTGATAGTCTTGATGGAGATGATAGAAGTGTCACATTTAGTTGAAATTGGTATGATATCATGGTGATATATGTTGATTTAAATCCCCCTAGATTTCATTTCAAAAGCAAAAAAATCAATGAAAAAATGGCCGGGTGCAGCTAGTTAGCTACACCCCCGGGCTGCAGCTTCCCCAACCCTATAAATATATGCTCAAAATATATTAAACATAATATTTTTAGGCATTTTATATTTTTCTAATTTTTTTGTTTTTTATGGGATTTTTCTAATTTTTATGTATTTTTAACTCCAAAAATGTCCCTAATATGGGACTAAGTAAATAGGCTGAAAATATTTTGGGTTTTAAAAATATAAAATGAGTGTTAAAATTACCCAAACAAATTTTAATATGTAAATAATAATATATAGATGATTATAAGAGAGTAAAATATATTTTGGATTTTCTAGGGTTTTTATATTTTTTGTTGGATTTTGGGGGCTTTCTGATTTTTTTAATTTTCTTTTTCTTATTTTTAGGGTTTTTCATTTTCTGGACTCAGTAGATATATACATATACCATATAAATTATTTTTATAATTTTTTCAAAATGTTTTTATATTTTATTGGAATTTTATCAATTAGACAGTGATTATTTAGGCTCCATTTGAAATTTTAAAAATTAGAGAAAATGCAAAAAATGCAAGTTAAAATATGGGCGTGCAAGTACAATGCATGAAGCATCTAACCTAATTTTTGTGGAATTTTAGGAGCAACATGGCTATTTTAATAAATAGATAAAACACATAAAAATAAAACAGCCTGGTAGGGGTATTTTTGCAAATAAAATACATACAGGGGGGCTCTGTGCAAAAATACCAAAAGGAATAAACATTTATTTTATATTTTTGAACTATTTTACAATTACAAAAAGTCGTTAGGGTTTCAATGCAATTTTCACGTGCCTCACGTGGGACTGCACGTGAGGCACGGAAGGACCAAATTGTAAATACAAGAAATGCAGGGGTCCTTTTGCAAAATTTACATTTATTTTATAGCGTAATATTTATTTTACAGAATTATAAATTAAATACAAAAAAGGCGGGGGCTATATGTGAAAATTACCCCCTCAAGCACGCGATCCATCGGCTGGGCTTCATCCACTTGACATGCGTCGCCTCCTCCACGCCCGATACCACTTCGCCGATGAGCGCATGAGATTAGATTAGCCGGGATGATCCGACGGTCAAGGGGTGGCGTCATCCAACGATGCTGATCAAAACTGGAAGCTCCCTCTTGATTGGACGGTGATGAAGGCGGGTGGAAGAACGGAGAAGAATGTCATTGCTGGCGAGTTTCGACCGAGAATACTGGTCGATTCCGACCTCCTCCGTCGCCGCCGAATGTGTCTCTAGGTTCCAGGAAGGCTTCCGTGTCGACTGATGGCTTTCTTGAAGCACTTGGGACTCCGTTGAGCTCGGGCGAGGTCAAAGACGATGATGAGCCCCAGGTGCTTGTTCTTCGTGATGAATCGAGCCTGGGCACGTCTACAGGCGCTCCGGACCCTGCAAAGGAGTGAGCACAAAAAAATGGGTCTCCGGAGGTCGTTTTGGTGGTGGAATGGGCGAGGGTGGCTTCGTGCGAAGATCTCCGGCGATGGATGGAAGAGGGATATCGGGTCTCCAGATTTGATGAGGATCTAGGTGAGCGAAGGTGCCTGGGGAGAAGGGAAACGGCTAAGGAAGGGAGTGGGGGTGGTTTGGTGGTCGGAAGATGTCGAGAGCACCGCGAATGGGTTCGCCGGAACGGAGCTCCGGCGAACTACGGGTAATCGTTTTACGCTAAATCTAATAGCCTGAACACTAATATAAATACAGAAATGAAATGATAATACTAAAACCTATCTAAAACAAGTAAAGGCACAGCTCGTACCTGGCATTTGGCCAAGGAGCAGAGGCCTCGCTGGAGCGGCGGCCTTGGGTGCAACCTCCGCGATCTCCGACCGATTCAAGGTACCAGGGGACTCCTCCTATCACCAGGACTCCATCTAGACCGAATTCGAAGAAGGGAGACGGGTAAAGGCTGACCAAAATTGCAGAGAAGGTGGAGGTTCTTTATTTAAGAACAGGTGGCGCACCCTTATTGACCGGGCCAATGGAGGAACTACAAGCTATGTATAAGGGGATAAATACAAGGGCGTGGATGTACAATGATCGGGGAACAAATCGTCTGAAGACGGCGATGGCAGAAGATTCCTGAGGCAAGCGAGATTTAGGGAAGAAGACGGGCCGAAATGACAGGCGCGTCACTTCAGCCGCATGGGGGAGCAGTTGACCAGGCGGTCAACGTTCGTAGGAATCCTATTGGTCTAAGTCAGCTCGATATTGACATATTAATTAGACATAATTAATGACCTTATTAAATTTTACTTATAAAATAAAAAAATGTTTATGAATTAATGTATTATTTATTTATGATTTTTATTTAATTGTTTTGATGTATTTTATTATGAATTTATTTTAATAATGTATTTATAAGTGTATTTACATGTATTTTTATATAATTTATTTTTTATTTTGTATATTTTATTTTATTATTTTATTTTCTTATTTTATATAATTATAACTTATTTTTTTGCATATAAATATATTTTTATTGAGTTTTTATAAGTTTATTTACATTTTTAAATAAATAGGTATATATACTATGTAGGTATAGGTATTTTACCTATATTTTATATACATTTTATTTATTTAATAAATTTTATTGGATTTTATTTTGGATTTATATTTTTAATAGAGTATAGATAATTTTTACAATTTAATAAAAATATAGATGAATAAAGAATAAAAGAATAAAATCCCCTTTTATTTATATACATATAAGACATAGGTGTTTTTGTCTATGTATTTGACAGACTTATTTTATTTTACAAGTTCTTTTTGGTTTTCTTTTAATTTCAATATGTACATGCATTTTGTATATTATTTACAAAATTCTAAAAATATAAATTTATAAAAATGATGAATAATGAATATAATGAATATAATGAATATTTTAATCGTGTAGACTGTACAATGAAGGCCAAAAACCTAACTTCCACATATGAACTCCAAAAATTATGAAACCAATTTTATTAAATATCTCTTGAAAAGTTATATACAATTAAAGGTGATTTTGATGGATTTTGAGTTTTTATTTGCAAGATATGGGTCTGTGAATTTGAGATTCTGGCTTTTTATTTTGTGTATAAAATGTACACTGTGTATTATTTTTGTAAGAACTCAATTTTGAATTTTTTTCACATTATTATCTACAGCTTTCATGTACAAAATATTTTTATTTGATGAATAAATAATTAAATACAAAATAGGCTTCAAAAATGCATGAATGAATGAATAAATAAATGAGGTATTTATTGTACTATTGGCCCTTATCTCCCCCTACTTTATTCCTTTTCGACCAATTCCATACTGGACTTGGTCTCGGGGTTAGGGTCATAAAATATTTTCAATATTTTATTCCTTTTTATTTTTTTTCTCTTTATTCTATAATTTTGGCATTAAAAATCTTACTTTATGTACAAGGAATGCTATAAATAATAAATGTTATTATGAACAAATTGATGCAATTTACATGCATTTGCTGGGGTTTTTAAGGCCAAAATGATAGAATAAAGGTGATGAAATGGAGATTCATCACCTGGGCCGCCAACTTTCCTTGGCCTCGTGGCAGTACATCGTAGCTTGCCTGGTCATTTTAGCACTACCAGTCGTTCGAGGAGCCCCCCAGGAAAAGCTAGAGCACTTTTGAAGCTTCTAGGAGCACCGGAGGAGGGCATGATCACTGGAGGAAGTCCGCTGCGGTGGACCTTCTTCCCTGTTCCTCCAACACCGTCCTCCATCGTCGGATCAAGTTGCAGCCCCAGTTCTTCCCTCTGTCGTCCGATCCAGTCTATTGTAGCCATCAGATCCAGCGCTGGGATCTAATCCCAGCCATCCGTCCATGAACTGGGATCGACGTACGCGGGCTCGCCACGTGTCACGAGCAGGATACTCAGTCGTCGGATCGAGCCACTTCTTTGGGTATTTTGCCTTTTCATCCGAAGAGATTTTGTATTTATTTATTAGTACTCAATATTTCATTTATTGTATATATAGTTTTGTAATATTTATCATTAGGCCCATGTGGTATTTGCATGTAGGTCTGAGCCACGTCACCTCACGTGGGCGACCACGTGAGGTAGACATTTTGCAGCTAGTCCCCCTGGGCATTTAGTGATTTCTGTTTAGTCCAGAAACTATTTATTGCAGTTATAACTTTTTGGACATTTTGCAAGTAAGCCCCAGGGTTTTAGAAAATTACATTTCAGTCCTCGTAGGGGTGCACGCATTTATACACGTGATTTTGGCTATTTTGCATGAAAGCACTCGTGGATTTGTGTATTTATAACTGGTCCTGTAACTTTTTTAGCACGTTTAATATTTTTGTGAAATTTACACTTTGGACCTTGGACTTATTTTTTTCAAAAATACCCTTGCTAGTAGTGTAATTCTCTTTGTTGTCTCTATTTATTTCATGCATCTATAAAACTCTAAAAAATCCAGAAAAATAGGCATAGCTTCCTTTTGCATTGCATTTTCACACCATTTTTTTTGCATTTTTGAATCTATTTATTATTTATAAAAAATCAAAAACATGCATTTTGGTCCCTGTTTGCACTAGTATACCAAAAACATTATAAAACCTTTTTGAAAAATTCATGGGAAAGAAAGGAAGAAAGAAGAAAGATATTATTGACTCTGACGCTTGTCCAGTACCCCCGAGGAAGGGCCATCGCCCGTGCGCGAGGGATCTATCTTGTCGTCTTGCACGCAAGCAAAGCTCCTTTGGTGGCAGAAAGACCGAGCGATGATTGATGCGACTCGATTGAATCCAATATGTGGTTCTGCACGTTCCACCACTTCTCCGTTCATTTCCAATACTGGGGTGGGCCGTCAGGGCTTAGTATTAACATGAATAGGTAGAGGAGGGTCCTTGTGCAGGCGTTGGCATAGATGCAGATGAGGGTCATGTAAATATCGTATTTGTCTAGAAGAAAAATAGAAAAAAATATATTTCGTATCTATTTAAGCATTTTACAACTTCAGACCAAAAATCACTAACAAAAATCTAAAAGAAAACTCATAAAAAATTGCAAACCCCTAAAACATTTATAAAAATATAAAAAATTCATAAAAATCAAAAAATATAATTTCTGTTGCTGAATTTTCTCTATATTATTACCTTTATTATAAAATTAATTTGGAGAATTTTTGACCTTGTTTGGCATTTTTCATCTCCAACATAGTTTCAGCTATTTATTTTATTCCATGTTTTAGGATATTTTGGACTTGATATATATATAAATAAATTAGCAAAATTTCTTGAAAAATCATAAAAATAGTAAAAAAATATCTGAACCCCCCAAAAAAGTTTTATTTCCTGTATTTTGATTACTATTATCTATATATATATATATATACTATCTCTATCTTACTTCTCTTGTATATATATATATCCTTTATATAGTTTTATCTTTTTAAAAAAACAAAAGAATTCATAAAAATATAAAATATAAAAAGAAAATTACAAAATCAGAAAATAAAAATCAAAATATAAAAATATATAAAATCAAAAATCAAATAAAAAATTTATATAATTAAAAACCCTCAAAAATTGCAACTTGGATAAGTGTTTAAGAGATAAAGTGTGCCTTGATTTCTTGTCTTGCCTACTCTACTCCCTTGCTTCCTGTGTTCGTCCCCTACTTGCTTGCCATTATACAATCTTAGTAGGGTATAATAAATTTTGACTCTTGCTTTTAATTTCTTAATTACTTGTGTTGTTTAATTATTGAATAACGAGAAGATTTGAATAATCTCCTCAGCGACAATGAGCCTGAATTGTCAGGCCATTACTTAGCGACTTCCATCTTATCGTTTTCAACAGGGTCTGGAGGCCAAAGGATGCTATTTAACATCATTTTTTTTGTAGAAGATTGGCCACCTGGAACCGCTTTTCTTCCTTCACCCCGCGACGGCACTCCAGTGCTCGTCGTGCCATTTTAGCATTGTCATCGGGTCAGGGATCCTTCTAACATACTTGGTGGACCATTTGATGCCGGAAGGGAGCCGGATATCACGAGAGTTTGAAGATCAAAGTTCGAGCCTGGCCATGTTCTTCCCGTTCTTGCAGGAGTGCCCAAGGCAATTGGATCGAGCTCCCACCCCAGACACAACAGTTACCATAAGATCAAGCTCCCCATTGCCATCTGATTCTTCTTACGTGCTTTAATCTAGGCCATTGGGAGCCAACCGTCACTGTCGAAGGAGGGGACGACATTTGGCTTAGTGAAATCATCCGAGTTGTTGCCTTCTCCCTGGCATAGGTATTTTGCAAGTCTCACCATCATACTTTTTGTATTTAAAATTCGAACTCCAAACTTTCATCTACTGTTGATTTTATTTTGTAATATTTGCATGGACTTCCCCGCATTTATTTTATTTTCGTATCACTCCCAATTAGGTCAGTCGATAAAATATGGGATTTTTGCATCCAAACCCTTGTGAGTTTTGGTATTTATTGTTTAGTCATATTTTTGATTTAATAAGTGTAATATTTCTGGTATATTTGTAAACATGCCCTTAAGTTTTGCATAATTGCTTTTTTATCCCCGCTAGTAGCTCACGTGTTCAGACGTGTGAGCTTTGGCATTTTTACAATGAGGCCCCTGCAGTTCTCGGATTTTGTCTTTGGTCCAGGGATTTGAATATTATGTTATATATTTTTATGAGAATTAAACTTTGGCCCATGGATTTATTGATATTTACATATATGCCATTGTCAGTTGTGTATTTATTTTAAATAGCAAATTAACTCTAAAAAAACCCGAAAAATAACATTGTGTTAATGTTTTCATGTACTTTCACACTCTCTACATGCACTTCATTTTTGGAACTTTTTATTATTTAGAAAAATAAAAACATCTATTTTTATTCTTGTTTGCATTATAAAACACATAAAAAATACAAACCATATTGAAAAATTCCCAAAAAATATTTTTACACTTCTCTAAGTATTTTTCAACTTCAAACCAAAATCACTAAAAAATATAAAGAAAACTCATAAAAATTGAAAAACCCCCTAAAATCGTTATAAAAATATAAAAAATCCTTAAAAAATCACAAAAATATAATTTATATTTCTAAATTTTATTTCATTATTATCTTGATTATAAATTGGAGAATTTTTGACTTTGTTTGATATTTTTTGTCTCCAATTTTATTTCGGATATTTATTTAAACCTTTTTTTGGGTATTTTAGCTTTAAAAATACATAAAAACTAGGAAAATATTGCAAAAATCACAAAAATAGTAAAAAGTTTTCAAAACCCAAAAATATTTTATTTCCAGTATTTTGATTATTTTTACATATTATATATATATATATATATATATCTTATCTCTCTCTTACCTATATTGTATATATACTCGATATAGCTTTGTATTTCTATTTAAAAAAAAGAAATATAAAAATAAAAAATAAAAAAAGTAAAAATACAAAAATCAGAAAATTAAAAATAAAAATATAAAAATATAAAATCAAAAATAACAAAAACATATAAAATTAAAAGGCCACAAAAATTGCAACTTGGTTACATGTTTGAGAGATACTGTGTGCATTGATTTCTTATCGTGCCTGCTATATTCCTTTGCTTCCTGTGTTCGACCCCTACTTGCTTGCCATTATACATTCTTAGTAGGGGAAATACATTTTAACTCCTTCTCTTAATTGCTTAATTACTTGTGTGGGTTAATTTTTGAACAACGAGAGGATTTGAGTAGTCGCCTCAGCGACAGTGATCCTGAATTGTCAGGCCATTACTTAGCGACTCCCATCTTTTTGTTTTTCAAATGACGCCGTTGTCGGGGAGCATCAGCTTGTAGAGTAGATTTTATCTCTTCACTTATTAATTTTGAACTATCTGACATCTCTTTCTTGTCCTCTTGCGAGGGACCATGAACTGTGGAAGATCGCCTAGGTGATTCTACACAACCTTGGGAAGCGGGGTCAGCTATTCTACCTTAGTTGGTAGGAGAGAGCAGGAGGCTCTTGAGAGAGAGAGGATAGTTTAGGATTTTCACTTTTGGTTAAAGAGGGATTTATTTGATTATTAGTTTGTAATAATACATGTACTTTGGACTTTGGACACTCAGGCCCAATTTCCAAGTGTTTGTTCACTTGGGGGCTCATTGTAGATTTCTGAGCTTTTATCGCTTTCTTTCACTTTGTTTCCCGTGATTAGTGCTTTCTACCTTTTTTCTATTTGTTTTGTGGAATGAGACCTTAGTTTTTAGGATTGCTTGATCATGTAACCTAAGGCCAAACACCTAACTATATTGCATGTACCTATAGTCTTCACGTTTGGACTTAGAAATTAATTAATTGCTTGACACTTAGTTTGAAACCGTGTTCCGTGAGAGCCATCCATACAACGCTTGCAGGACCCATTGTGGTGGGCACCGAGGAGGCTCCAAGATCAGACTTTAGGTTTTACTCTTCATGTTTTGCATTTGGTTCTTCACGCTAGTAATTTCCTGCTTAGAACGATTTTTGTGTATATATTGGCATATAGTATAGGTTTATAAATTCCTGTTTTGCATCCTGCATGGAGAGAGATGGGAAGCATTGTAAGTCTTCTAACTGAGCATTCATCATTTTGGCACTAAGGTTAGATTTCCATCTTAGTGTCGTCTTGCATTGCTTTTCCGACCTTCTCCCTCTATTTTTAGATCAATTAGAATCAAAGAAAATACCAAAAACGTTAGGCGCTTGTATTAAGACTACTCAAAGGAAGTAATAACACAAAAAAATATAAAATGGGACTACTAAAAATATTTGACCTAAATAAAATCGATTAATTGGACTCCTTGCTTTAAATGAGCAAAGCCCTCATTTGTTTATAGGTAGCACTCGAAGGTCTCCTTCCCAGTGAGAGAGCGGCTTCGTAAGGATTAGACCCCAAAACCCAGTATGTGGTTGCCTTGTGTATTGCCTAGATTTCCGAAGTATTGGCGCTTCTATCGTACGCGGACAAGTAGGCCTTAGTCAGCAATGATGCTCATTGTTGTGTATAGCGTTGAACTCGTCTGAAGTATCTAGCACAGGCCACGCTGATGAGCGACCCGAGCGACTAAGGTAAAGAGGTATCAATGGTCGTTGCGACCTCAACCCCTCGAATCAGGCTCAATCAAAAAAAATCAAACCACCAAATAAGATAAATCAATCAAGTCAAATAGCGATCTAGCTATTTATTTAACCAGGTATAGCTACCAGGATCGAACTCAAGGAGCACGGACTGGACAAGTCCTACAAAGTAGTCAGAAATCAAAATAAAATATTTTTTTGGTGGATTTTTAAATATTTAATTTTTTTGTGATTTTTAATTATAAATAAAATGTAAAAGAAGGGAAAAGGTCACAATCAACAAATTATTTCATACCTCAAAACTAGTCAGAAAATCGTAATAAAACTATTTTTGGATTTTATACTTTTTCAGGTGTTTTTGGTATTTTGATCAATTTAATTGAATTTTAGTGAATTTTCTAAAAATGAAATAAGATCAAAACTGCAAGCTGCTATGCAGCCAGACTCTAAAGGCTATTTAAAAATAGAAAAATAGCCTATAAAAGTCTAGCAACAATTTTATGAAAAACTACCAATAAAAACCTTACTATAGGAAAAGAAATTGAATTTTTTTATGAATTTATAATGATTTTTATGAGTTTTTTGGAGTTTTTAAATTTTAGGGTTTTTATATATCCAAAAGCCACAAAAATTGCACAGAAATAAAAACATAATAAAACAAGAGCAAAATGATTTTCTTAGAATTTTTGGGGCCTTTTTAGTATTTTTCGTTGGTTTTTAAATTTAGACAGTAGTAAAAATAGGGGTTTTTGAATTTTTAAAAATATAAAATGAAAACAAAAATGTCCCAAAAATTCAATGAAATTTTTACACAGTGGCAAGGGCACGTTTCCAAATTTCACAAGATTTGGAGTCAATTTGCTATTTTATTCAACCAATGAAACATGCACACACACATGGAATGAAGTGCATATAAAACAAGTTTCCAGGACCAATAATTAACAAGCTTTAAAAGTGCGAGGGGCGTATTGTAATTTTCACGTCAATTCCAGCACATGTCCAAAACTTTCACGCATAGGGGTATAAGTGCAAATATAGAAAACTATTCAATCAGAGCATAACACTCATAAACCCTAAGGGTATACATGCAATTATCCCAGATACGCACGTGACAAAGCACGTACGTCCACAAAAGAACTAAAGTGAAATTAGGAAAGACAATAGGAGTTAATATGTAAATTGTCCCGGAGTGCTAATTTATTTAATAGACTAAACAAGAACAAAAAGAACTACAGGGGGTATGGTGCAAATTACCCAGCCAGGAAGCGTGCAGATCACGTGATGGACAGGTAGTAGTCGGTCAGTGGCTGCGGGCGTACGATGGAGATGTCGACGCCTGGTAGATCGGATGGTCCTGACGAGATAGCAGACGTGGGGCGCACGTGGTCATTAGATCTGGTATATAATGACCTGTCAGTAGCAGGGCACGAACAGCTCAGATAGAGTCTGGCGTATGGGCTCAATCTGACGGTGGAGAAGAGGTTTGGAAGAACTCCTCCCTAACGAGGTTTGACGGCGAACTGGAGGTGATCTGAGCGTCCGATGTATGATGAGAGGCTGGGGTTCGACTCGCCTCGTCCCTCCGCGTCTGGTGGCGATGGCTGATGGAGTCGTCAATGGCCAGATATCCAGGAAGAGGTAGTGCGACCTGGGACGTCTCCGGTGAGGGTAATGAACGCGAGCTGGGGGGAAATCTTACGCTTATGGACCTGCAAGTGAAAGCTTTTGCTCATAGGGGAACTCCGGCAGGGGTTATTGGACAAACAACAACGAGAACCGATGTGGAATGGCGGAGAACGGCTCCGGCGAAGGCGGAGGAAGGAGCCTAGCTCAATCCTG
Source organism: Ottelia alismoides (assembly GCA_037367405.1). Classification (NCBI taxonomy): domain Eukaryota; kingdom Viridiplantae; phylum Streptophyta; class Magnoliopsida; order Alismatales; family Hydrocharitaceae; genus Ottelia; species Ottelia alismoides. The sequence goes on along the minus strand of JAZKJV010010939.1, from coordinate 1,485,429 downwards.
GCTCAACTAGCCAAGCTCGAGGTTTTCAGATGATGGGAGAAGGATGACAATGGCACGGGGGTTCGATCTGAGCGGGGGATGAGGGTAGATGGAGCTCCGACCACTAGGGCAGAGCCGGCAGAGGAACAATGACGAAATCGGAGATAAACAAAGCTACGATTGATAGAAGAGTTACCTGATGATTGGAAGTCGATCCTAAGCTCCAGGAGATACAGTGAAGGTGGTCGTCGCCTCGACCGAGCTACGGTGGGCTGGGAGGATCTTACGTGGCGGCGCTCCGGCCACGTTCGTCGAGCGTTGGCTACAGACGCCTAATCCGGCCACCAAAGAGTGGTTCTGGTTGCTGTCACCGAGAGGAGGCTCTCTAGGGTGGATTTAGGGCTTGCGGCGCGAGCTAAGGAGATGGGGGTGAGAATGGAGAATTTATATGCTTTCTAGGTGACGATGAAGATCGGGAACGAGCGCACAATCCGAGGAAGATCCGCTACCCCCTAGGGATCCGCGAGGGTGTCTGATCTATGAGGAAGAGATGAGCGCAGGAATCAAGGCGAAAGCGTCTCGGATCTGTTCCGCAATATTTGGAGAAATTGGGCAAATGAAATGGGTCCGCGAAGAAAGGTCCGAGGGGGAGAGTTGACCGGGGGTCAACAATACCCCGTGGACCAATCACAGAATTCCAGGGTCAAAAATAATTAGAAAATTAATTAAAAATTGAATATGATTTTATTTGAAAATATTTTCAACATGAAAAATGTTTATTTATTTTCAAACTATTTTTTGTGATTTTTATTTATTTTTTTCGAAAAATAAATTATGATATATACATCATTTTATATTATGTGCATGTATAAAATTATTTTCTTATTTTTGTTTTAATTTTTTTTTGTTTATTTTTGTACAAATATTCTAAATTTTATATTTTATTTATTTACAACATAAAATTTAGAACATAAAATTACTTTTATTTTATTTTTGTGGTTTATTTACAAGAGTGAAATAAATAGGTATCTTATTCAGATATACATGGTATGTACAATGTGAAGAGAGAGAAATGATTTTATTTTTGTCTTTATTTTCTTTTTCTCATTTTTATTTTATTTTGAGAAATATATACACATTTTTATTTTTATTTTTGAAAAAAATAAATTATGTATATACATATATATAGGGGATGTGTACAAGGATGACTGGTCATATCTCTCTCTACTTATTTTATTTGGTGATCAGACCCAAGTTGGGCCCTCTCTTGGGTTCAGGTCACTCAATATTTATTCTAAATATTTCCTTCTTTTTCTTTATTTCTTTATTCTTTTATTTTTACACAAATACATGCTAGTTATTCATATTTACACAAAGCATGCATTTTGGTAACTGATTGTATTTACAATCATATACATGGCATTTTGCCAAGATATCTAGATAAAATAAAAGAATAAAGAGTGATGAATGAGGATTCATCACCCCCTATACTTTACTTTTGCTAGTCCCTTAGCAAACACTTATTTGAAATAGAAGTGAAAAAGAAAAAGAAAAAGAAAAAGAAGGGAAATTAAGTTTGATTATTAAACTTTCCTTCATTAAATTGAAATATGGAGCTCAGTCAGACCTTTGGATTATTAATTTGTCGGAACCTTATTTGGACTTAAGCTTAAAACTCAACAGCCTCTAAGTTCCACCAATCTATGATCAAGACTCCTTAATAATCCAGATCAGAACATGTCCACATACACAAACTCTAATGGCCATGAATCTTTCCTAGTATCGTGTAAGTGATATGTAGCTCCCCACCTCAGAAATGACAAAGCGACAACCCCCCTTAACAAGGTAACTCTAATGCCTCAGTCTAGCAACTCTTTCCTCGAAGAGTGGGGTATTCCCTTCTAAGTTCAAGTACAACCAGCTTAAGAAGAGGGGGAAGAAGAGAATGCACCATGACCAGTATAGCCATGTATCCTTGGGAGCCCAACCAGTGTAACTGAGTCTCCCGTTGCAAGCTTCATGAGATGGTCATGTGTAACATAAGCTTTGCTTTATTTGACTATATACACTCCAGTGGGTATATTATTTTCAATCAGACCCACCAATTTTTTGGAGCTTTTCTTTCTTTGCACATTTTTTTGCTGTGCATATGTACAACATATCTACATGGTGCATCATATATACATAAGGAGTTTTTCCTCTTGAGCAGTAGACTATCCCTCTTTTGAAGCTTTATTGCAACCCACAACACCTGTCTTTAGACTTCATCACCACTAGACCAAGTTGAGACGCACTTCCTTCACTATAAGAAGAAGAGAGGTTCCTCCTAGAAGTACTACCCTCATATGCTACCCCAAGCCAAAGGAAACTGCGTCCTCACCACCTCATCCGTGGAGAGCTATGTGTAAAGTGCTGGTATAAGTAAAGTCATTGTCTCTGAGAGTCATGTGTGCGTTGTTAAGTGTTCTACTTAGGCTCATCAAGATGACATATGCCCATAGCCTAGTGAACTCAAAGAATTAAGTCCCAAATGGACCTGAAAAGTCTTAATCCTAAGCCCTATAAGGTTCCTCTTAGAATTAGGTGGATTAAGGTCTTAATTAAGCTCCATTTTCCAATTAAATTCCAGGCCAGTTTAAATGTCAATCAAGATTCAGAAAAGATGTACACATATTTACAAATATGCAATTTGTATAAGATTTTTGACAATGTGCAAAAGTTTTTAAAAATGTTTGAAAACATGGATGTATGCATGAATGCAAAGTTTTGCAAACATTTGTACAAAAATAATTTTTATAAATAGCTATGTATGTGCAAGAAGAATTTTATGTACAAGGAAAAATTTTAAATTTTTATGTTTTTGGATTAAAGGATTTTAGCCATTTTTTAAAAAGGATTTTAGCCATTTTTTATTTATTAACACACTCACACAAAGTACGAGTTATGGCTAAAGTATATATGAAATATATACGACACCCCCTATACTTAGTTCAAACGATGTCCTCAGAGTGAATCAAGAGCGATAAAGAAGACATAACTCGTGCTTATTATAGGGAAGTGAAAAGGAATGGTATACTACAACGACGAATCAAAGAATAGAATGAAGAGGACTCGGTGTTTCCCCCTATACTTATGATCAAGTAATCCTAAGTATAGCAAGTTGTGCATGAAGGGAAATCCGAGTGGGAGAATGTATAGGGTCTACCTCCCCTATACTTAGGGAAAAATATACCTAAGTATAGGCAGCAAAACAGAGGTAGAAAGAATCAGAAAAGTACACCCTGACTATAGCATAATCATAAGATAAAGAGGGGGTGTGGGACTAAAGAATGGAATGATATGGACAACTAGATCTATACATGGTAGGAGACAGTGATAATCAGGCGTGAGATGATATAGATGTGAGTCAAAGACTACATCTCACGCAAAATGAATAGGGGCGACGTCAACGACCATCGGCTCATGATCTAGATATGGTTTGAGCCGTTGCCTGTTAACAGGAAAGGTAGCATCAGAAGAAAACTCAGATATATCAATACTTCCATTGTCGTGTACCTTTCGGACCAGGTATGGTCCCTTCCACTTGCTCTGTAACTTCCCTGGAAATAATCGAAGCCTGGCATCAAACAAACATACTCTCTAATCTGGCTCAAACTACTTGTGGTTGATATGAGAATCATGCCACTCCTTCACTCTCTCCTTATATTGTAGGTTGCTCGAAAAGGCTGAATCACGAAGCTCCTCCAAGGCTGCTAACTATGCCCTCCTCTGATCTCCTACACTGACTGGATCCAAAAAGTATATCAGTAACTTCCCAAAGTGACCTATGTCTCAACTCAATAGGTAAATGGCAGGGCTTGACATAAACGAGGCGAAAGGGAGATGTACCCAAAGGCGTATTGAAGGACGTACGATATGCCCACAAGATCGAGTCAAAAAGCTATGACCAATCCTTTCGATCAGGGCGGACGACCTTCTGCAATATAGTCTTGATCTCCCTGTTCGACACTTCTGCAAGACCATTGGTCTGAGGATGATACGGTGTGGCTACTCGATGGTCAATGTTGAACTCACTAGCAAGGGCCTTTACCTTGTCGTTGACGAAATGAGACCCCCTGTCAAAAATCAACACTCGACGTACCCCGAATCGTGAAATGATATTCTTCCTCAAAAATCAGCATATAGTCCTAGCGTCTACAGTTTGGGCAGGATGGCATCAACCCAACGACTCACATAATCAACGGCCAACAGAATGTACTCGAATCCCTGACTCTTAGGGAATGGACCCATGAAATTGATGCCCCATGCGTCAAAAACCTCACAGAAGTGAATGGGCTGCATCGGCATCATATCACTATGTCCACAAGTGCCCATCCTCTGACAGTCAGTACATCTCTTCATGTATTCATCAGAATCCTTGAAGAGAGTAGGCCACCATAGGCCGGATTGGAGCACTTTCTGTGTCGTTCTCCTCCCAGAGTGATGTCCTCCTGCCTCTAGCTTTTGGCAGTAGGTGAGCACGCTATAGTGCTCCTCCTGAGGAATGCACCGACGCCAGACACTATCCCCTCCCTCATGGTAAAGGATGGGATCCTCCCAATGGTAAGACTTGGCCTTAGCTAGGAAGGTCTCAAATCTCTGCCTGGGCCAACCTTGTGGAACTTTCTTGGCGACAAGATAGTTCACAATGTCAGCGTACCACGGGAGTGAGGCGATAGCAAGGATCGCCTCATCTGGGAAGGTCTCTTAAATAGGGTCAATCTGCTCATAATCCTCAAGATGCTCTAATCGAGAGAGATGATCCGCCACCACATTCTTGACTCTAGGCTTATCCTTAATCTCAATATCAAACTCCTGGAGTAGAAGGATCCATCTAGTCAATCTCGCTTTGACATCCTTCTTGGCAATGAGATACCTAATGGCGATATGATCAGTGTAAATGGTCACTCTAGATCCAGTGATGTACAATCTGAACTTATCTAAGGCAAAAACTATGGCTAGCATCTCCTTCTCTGTGACTGTATAGTTCCGCTAAGAGGCATCCAAAGTATGGCTAGCGTCGTGAATGACCAAAGGCAATCCATCCCTCCTCTATCCTAGCACGGCCCCTACAGCAAAATCAGAGGCATCCGTCATGATCTCGAATGGGAGAGACCAATCAGGCGGCTGGAGGACAGGAGCCTCAACAACTAGACTCTTGAGAGTCTCAAATGACGCAAGGCACTTATCATCAACTATGAACTCGGTATCCTTGGTCAGCAAATCAGTCAACGCTCGGGCAATCCTACTGAAATCATGAATGAATCATCGGTAGAAACCGACGTGCCCCAGAAAAGACCGTAATTGTTGCAAGTTGGATGGTGGATTGAGTTTTCTAATAATATCCACCTCGGTCGGATCAACCTCTATGCTCCCATTGGAGATTACGTGGCCAAGAACCATCCCTTGAGTCACCATGAAGTGACTATTCTCCCAAGACAAAACAAGGTCGGCCTCAATGCATCGATGTAGGACGCGGTCTAGGCACTCAAGACAAGAATCGAACCCATCGTCGTAGATCGAAAAGTCATCCATAAATACCTCCAAGCACTCACCCACCATATTCGAAAAGATGGACAACATACACCTTTAGAATGTCGCCGGAGCGTTGCATAGACCAAAGGGAATGCATCTGAGAGCATATGTCCCAAAGGGACAGGTGAATGTAGTCTTGTCATGTTCCTCTAGCGCAATGGCCACCTGATTGTATCCGGAGTACCCATCCAAAAAGCAGTAGTGACTCTTCCCTGCTAGCCTCTTTATAATCTGATTAATAAAAGGCAGTGGGAAATGATCCTTTTTGGTGGCCTAATTCAATCGTCTGTAGTCCACACAGACCCTCCAAGAAGTGGGTACCCGGGTAGCGATCTCCTCTCCAGACTCACTCACAACTGTAGTGATGCCCATCTTCTTGGGCACCACATGTAGAGGACTAACGCACTTGGAGTCGGAGATGGGGTAGATAAAATCAACGCTCCACCATTTCGAAATTTACTTCATGACAACCTCTCGAAGATTCAGGTTCAGCCACCGCTGGAACTCATGCGACGGCTTCGCGTCCTCCTCGAAATAGATATGGTGGGAGCATATGGCCGGACTTATCCCCTGGAGATCGGCTACGCTCCATCCTATCGCCTTGCGGTTCTTTTCAAGAACCCCCATCAGACATGATTCTTGCTCTCTAGTCAAATCCGTTAAGATAATGACTGGGTGCATGGCATGCTCACCTGCAAGGAACCTATACTTCAACGACTGCGGCATGGTCTTCCGCTCTGGGCAACTGGGAGGTGGCAGATCTGGCCCTGAAATGTTTGAGTGAATGCAACCAGATCTGCATGGAAGAATGAGAACTCTCGCTGACAATCTGAATCTGGTGAAGGTTGCTCTGTTGGTGTGTCTCTGCTCTACATGGAATCAACCTCCACCCTAGTTGTACGCTCTATGGAAGTCATACATGGTATCAAATCATCGAACTCTTCCCAGTCTATATCTGACTCCGAGGTATCTGTATCAGTATCAAAAGAAGAATCTGCCTCATAATCGGGAACTGGCTCTGCTGCCTGAGATATATTCTGGACCAGGAATGTGCTCTCCAAGCTCTCCTCTGCTAGCATCTGTGCATCAGCAAACTCTGAAGGTGAGAGGATGGCATGTGTTGCTGGGTTTGCCCAAACTGCCTCATCATATGTAATCACAAAATCATAGTCCTGGTGGATGTCTCGCCCTGCCTCTGTCATCTGCTCTGAATCTGAAGGAGGCTCTGAGCAAGCTGAATCTCTGACTCTAGTCTCCTCGATTGTCTCTATTTGTATACTCTCGTCCTCGACGCGAAAGTATATCTTCTTGCTATCATGATCGGACACTACCTTGGATGTGGCCAAGAACGGCGTCCTAAAATGATGGGGGTATCGACCACGGACTCAGGGATCTCCATGTCCAACACAACAAAGTCCACGGGGAATTTCAGGCCCTGAATCGTGACGACAACATCCTTCAGCAACCCCTTCGGCCTCTTGACAAATCGATCAGCAAACTGAAGGACCGTCCTGCTCTGTCGTAGAGGGACAAACTCGAAGCGGTCGAGTAAGGCTTCCGGAAGTAGGTTGATCGAAGACCCGCTGTCTAATAGAGTACGGTAGAACCTCTGCTCATGAATGTGGCATCTGACATACGAGGCTCCTGCATCTGGCCTGTTAGCTGGCAGACGGTTCTGGATCACAAAGCATGTGGTTCGAGTGAGCACATGGATCTCTGACTGGTGGTTCTGCCTCTTCCTCCTGACTATAGTCCTGTCTCTTAGGGATCTCTGGAAGAGAGGTATGTGCTCCAAGGCCTCCTGTAGAGTCAGCTATATATGAAATCGATCCATCATCTGTTGGATGAACTCTAGCTGGTGGAACTTTTTTGGGTCTTTTTTGGTCCCCTTAGCCAAGTGGAGTGCTTGGAGAAAGGGGACGACTCGGTCCTTCTCAGATGAAGGACTAGGATCGGGTCTATGCTACTCAGGCAAAGTAGTATACATACAATCATCATCAATCAACACAGATGGATCTATAAATACTAAACCCTTTCCTTTATTCACAGAAGTGTCATGAGATACATCAACTGAATGAAAAGAAACATGAAGTGAAGAACTGGAAATGGTGGCCTCACCACCCTCGGCATCTGGAATAGTGGCATCAGTATCGTGCTCTGACTCAGCAACAATGGTGGCATCAGTACCACCTCCTCTAACTGGTGAGGTGATAGCCTTAGTATCGTCAGCTGGATCAACGTCCTTGGTCACGTCAGCGCCACCGTCATCATCATCATCTCTAGCGGCATCAGCACCACTCTCCTCCTCGTCTGGCACTATTGAGACTGCATGGGGTCGTCACTGAGACGAGGCACTGCCTGTTGGCATCCTACCGCTCAAAAGTGTAATAAAATCAGCATCAAACATGTATGCAGTAAAATCGTCAAGTGAAGCACTAGGAGTGGTAATCTTAGTGAGCTCTACCTGCTCAGACTTCCTCTTCCGGTTGTTCGGATTCGGCTCGATCTGGGCAGGAATGGCGACCTTTCCTCTCACAATCTCCCTCATCTCCTGCCGAAACTCATCCATCTCCCGTCGGAAGGTGTCCTGCTACTCGGACATGAGGCAGGCTAAGTCATCTAGGGCGGGGTTCTCATAGGTGGGCCCATGAGAACCTGACGGGTGGCCTCTCTGAAACTGAGGTTGTTGTTGTGTAGGAGGGTGAGAGGGGTACTTGATGAATCTACGTTTCATCATCTTTATTCTATAATTTTGGCCTTAAAACCCTAGTAAATGCGTGTAAATAGGCTTAATTTAGGCATTTTAGCATTCATGCATCATTGTGTAACTATTGTATAAAATGCGGTTTTTAAAGCCAAAATTATAGAATAAAGAAAAGAAAAGAAAAAGAATAAAATATTGCAAATATTAGGACCTGAAACATTGAGACCTAGGCATCTCGATGACTAGGTCGACAAAAAAAGTAGGTGGAGATAAGGGCCAAAATACAATAAAAATACCTTTTATTTTATTCCTTCTTTATTCATTTTGGGACCAATTTTTGGTTCCACTTTTTATACTTCAAATAAAGAAACTTTGAACATGATATTTGTAGATAATTAAATATAGAAAAATACAAAATTGATTTCACTCAAAAATAATGTACAGATAAAAATTTATGATCTGAATAAAATCCCAGAATCCCAACTTCCCAGACCTGTATATCTCAAATAAAACTCCAAATGTATCAAACTCACCTTTAATTTTATATAATTTGAAATAATCTATTTAATGAAGGTGGTTTCGTATTTTGCAGAGCTATGGTTTGAAAGTTGAGTTTTGGACCCCTATTGTGTACTTGTATAGATTAAAATATTCATTTTATTTATTATTCTTTATTTTCATAATTTCATATTTTTATAATTTTGTAAATATTATTTATAATATATGTATACATTAAAATCAGAATAAAATCCTAAAGAAAAGACAAAAATAAAATACTTGTATCTAAATACATATGTATAATACCGAATACACAAACCTATATGATTCATACTTTTATTTTATTAAGTATACAAAATACTTCAGAAAAATAAATAAAAATATATTTAAATGTATAAAATTATTTTATAAATTTATAAAATAATATACAAAATAAATTAAATTAAATTCACAAAATGAAAATAAAATATTAAAACATATAGATAAATATACCTATATAGGCCTAAAAAGGTAACTTGTGATTATAAACCTCATAAAAATAAATAAAAATCACCATAAAATAATTTATAAAATAATAAACATTTTTTATTTTATAACCAAAATTTAATAAATTCATTTACTATTTAAAATGATTTTAGCATTATTTTTCCAGGGATTTTTCCTGGTTGGTCCATGTGGACCAACCAGGTGGCTTGGAAAGTTGACCCGCGGGTCAACTCTCTAGCCTTAGCCCTGCAGCCCTGTCAGAACGCCTGACACCCTCGTTTTCTCATTTTTTTCGCCATCAAACAATTGCTCGAGATAGGATGGTACCATCATGAGACTTGATCATTGTTCATCCATGATCCACGCCAACCATATTTCTTGGGCAGATCAACTGTGCTTCACCCGTGATATTGTCTCGAAGTTTGTCGCTTCATCACCCATTCAAAAACGCCCCACACTTCCATTGATTATTTGAACCTCTTTGACCTAGCTTCATGCCCGTTTCTGGTGTGCTCGAGGTAGAGGAAGGTGACAGCTTCCTCCCTCGACCCTTGGCGGTGGCGTTTGACGCAGGGAAGGTTGGCTTCCACCATCGTCAGAGCATCGCTCTTGGTAGTTACATCTCACGGCCTTTGGCCGCTCGAGGTTGTTTTCCTTGGTTTTTTTTTTGCTTTTTAGTTAGTTGTAGGTCTTAGCTTCCAGTCTTTACATTTTGATGCGAATTTTACCCGTAGAGTTAGCTTTAAAACCTTTCAAACACCTTCGCCGGAGCTTTGGAGCTCTGGCCACCACAACCACACCGCTAACCGTCTATTTGTCGCTAATAACAGCCAGACCTCTGCCCCCCTTGTGCTGTCGAGTTTCTATGTGTTTCTGAAGGGTCTGAAGGACCCCTCCTGGGTCAATAGCGCCACCACAACCACGCTGAGGTGGCCGGAGAAGCACGAAGCTTGCGGAGCTTGCCCAGCAGCTCCCTGGGCTTATTTGGGCCCCTGGACTGTTCGTCGGGGCTGCAGGAACTTGCATGTCTGATCAGAAGTACACGAAAAGGCCGGAGGAGCGTGTTTCGCCTCATCGAAACTCGCTAAGGGCGAGTTCTTCTGACAATCTTTCAGCCATTTCGCGTGTCATTCGATCCTCAACAGCAGCCCAGGTCTTCCAGATGCCGTCGGATTAACCCCGCTCCTCAGCTGTTGATTCCCCCACGGGGATCTGATCGTGGCCATTCAAGGTCGAAGCGGCATCGACGCGTCTTGCTTCGACACGTGTTTAAGTGGGAGGCGCCCCGCCGTCCGATCTGCTGGTGAGGGAATTTTGCAACAAGTACCCTCGCCATTTTTATAATATTTTACTAGTATCAAAGCTTTCCTCGACCGTTCATTAATTTCTGTAAAATTTGCATAAAGACCCAAACCTTAAGATTAATTGCGTATAGGTCCCCGCTTGGCGCGTACGAGTCACGTATGCCTTGGCAATTTTGTGGGAATACCCCTGAGTTTTCGGCTATTAACGTTTAGTTCAACAATTTTTAATTCAGCTATATAATTTCAGGAAAATTGCATTTCAACCCCTGGACTTTTGCTTATTTACAGAAACATCCCTACTAGGATGCAATTTCTTTATGTTTCTTGTATTTAATTCAGGCATCTATAAAATCTCAAAAATTACCAAAAAAATTGACATAGGCTCATGTTGCGTTGCTCTTTCATGGTACATTTTTGTTTTGCATTTTTATTGCATTTCCATATTTATAAAAATTCAAAAACATGCATTTTCAGCACTGTTTGCATTAGAAAATACATAAAAATTATAAATACTTTTTGAAAAATTCCAAAAAAAATTATGTTTTGTGTATTTCAGTGTCTTTTAGCTCCAGACCAAAAATCACTAAAAAGATGTAAAAGAAAACTCCTAAAAATTATAAAACCCCAAAATCATTCATAAAAATGTTAAAAAAATCCTAAAAAAGCCTAAAAATATAATTTATGTTTCCTAATTTTCTTTATTGGATTATCTTTAGTATAAAATTAATTTGGAGAAATTTTGACACTGTTTGATATTTTTCATCTCCATTTTAATCTCGACCATTTATTTTATTCATTGTTTTCAGTATTTTTAACTTTAAAAATACCAAAAAAAATAAGGAAAAATCTAGAAAAATCAATAAAATATTAAAAAATATAAAATTCGCAAAAACACTTTATTTATTGTATTTTGAGTATTTTCCCTATTTTTATCTCTCTCTTATCTCTAGTGTATATATATTCCTTATATATATTATATCTTTATTAGAAGAAAAAGAAAATACAAAAAAGAAAATATAAAAAGAAAATAAAAAATCAGTAATTTAAAATAAAATTATCAAAAAATAAAAAATTAAATAAAGAATATCTAAAATTAAAAACCCACAAAAAATAACATTTATAGACAAATCATCACATTCACTTTTTGAGCTTGATTGGCCAGTTCTACTTGTCTGCTCCCTGTGTTCGACCTCTACACATACTTGCACCTATACACATCTTGTTGTAGAGTTATAATAAATTTTAACTCCACATTCACCTTCATTGCCTTATTTAATTGTTGTGGGTTAATTGTTGATTGATTGAGGTTTAGTGAGCGGTCACTCAACGACACTATGGTCCTGCCTTGTGTGGACTACTTTAGACCCTCGTAAAATCTCAATTATCAGTATTGCGAGTGATACTACTGTTGAGGCCGCTGCTTTCTCCAAGGCTGTCCCTGCTGATAGGGACGAGGACCATGATGCTGGTGTGGTGGGAACTGGGGCTGCTAGTGCTGCTCTGGCTGTTGGCCGTACTGGCCACCCTGAACTGGAGGCTGCTGCTGGGATCTGGTACCTCCTATTGGACATTCGAGCCCACGGTGAGCCATTATGCAATAAATGTTATTACAAATATCATTCCATAATCTGAAATGAAGAATAATTAATTTGCGTAATAGGTCCCCTAGTACAATTAGGGTTATGTACCATGGCCATCTTGATGATCATACAATTGTTCATTCAACTATTGAATCATAGAGGCTGATGCTTGGATGAATATCTAAAGAGTTAGATTGAGGACTCATCAAGCACCGTCAAATGATTGTTAAGAGATGATCTCCAGCCTGAGTAGGAGATGGCAATCCTTTCTCAATTAGGTTGATATTTGACCGACCTCTTGATGCAGGTCCTCTGCATAGGAATAGAGATTCGAAGGTGTCAGATTAATAAGGTCAAAGATTTGACTTAACGAGATCGAGATAACCAAAATCCTATATCGTATGCTGTTACGATACATGCATGCATCCTCTGACCGGAGACAGATGTGTTACTATATGTTTGAGTATGTACATTTGGCAAAGCAATAGGTTGATGACCTAACCAAGGTCTATACATCGAGGCGCCGGTGTGCATATCAGGGCATATGAGTAATACGATCTCTCAAAGGGATCATACAGGTTTATTTACTTAACCGGAAGGCATGAGCTCACTCATGAGATATTGGGAAGAATCAAATTCCGTGCACGGTCGTCTCGCTTTGGAAGCTTGACTGAATTTGTAGGTTTGATATATACTTTTGGAAAGTATATGATCAAGACCTAGGTATGATATATGCTTTTGGAAAGTATATGATCGATACCAACTCCCAATGATCGAATGAGAAACTTACTGATAAAACCATGAAGTAGACAATATAAAGTTGATCCAATACTTCGAGTTTAATCTGAGTCTTCCAATATGCAGGATGTACAGGTATTGGGAATACCCGAGGGTGATGTGATCATATACGATTGTATAACCATGACGGTTCCATTCCTAGGGAGTGATGAAATGGGTCTGGATTTTAGTGACTCATCTCAGTAGAGAAGTAATATGATCTTGGTCCAAATGTTGGACATTGATCAGAATGTGATTCAGATGCAATGAGAAGATTAGATTTGCGGTCTTAATTAAATCAAGCATCTATGGGAGGCCCGTGATATGGATTTGAGATATGATCTCAATATCCAAGTCACTATACGTGGAACAATACAATCGCCATGTCCTTATCTCCAATTATTCGCGGAGAAAGCATATTATCCTTGAAAGGATTCAGGATAATTTCATTGTTGATATGAGTATCCGAGCATTGAGAAAATGGATAATTAAATGTGATTTAATTATCATGAGTAATATGAATTCAATTCATATTATAAGGAGATTTGTCTAAGATAATTAAATGTGATTTAATTATCAAAGATGTGAATAATGTGAATGCGATTCATATTATTTGGGCACATGAGAATAGAGATCCAAGATGATTAAATGTGATTTAATTATCAAGGATTTGAATAATGTGGATAGAAATACCCATATTAGTCGTATATATTATTAATATGATTTATAATATATAAGAGAGAGCTATTTGGAATTTACATTTGTTAATTAAATGTTGATGTGAATTGGATTCACATTGGACATTAAATTGAAAATGTAATTTACATTTTATTTTGGGTTGTGAATGTGATTCACAAATTTCCAAAGGTGAGATTGCAATGTTCACAAAATAAATTGGATTTATTTTTGTGAAATAATTTACAATAAAAGTTGTTGCAAATATTGGAGAAATTAATGGGATAATGTATCTCATGGAATAAAAGGAGAAGAAGCCACCTTCCATGTGGGGAGGGTGGACAGTCACATTTCCTACATGGAATGTGGTGGTCGTCTACTCCATTCATGGAAGGAGGCTTGCCTCCTTCCTATTTCTCCAATGAAGATTGATTTGATATAAATCAAATTATATTTAATATATATTTTATTTTTATTAAATTAATTGTTGTTGGTTTTTACCAATACAAATCTTAGCCATTAAAAGAAATACAATCAATGAGAACCATTAGATTTGTGTTGCCCATGGATTGAGATCCATGGATCCAAAAATATTATAAAAGGAGAGGCACCCCTTTGCTCTTCTTTACACAATACACAAGAGAACATAAGTCTCTCTCTCTCTACACGTCTACTCTCTCTCTCTCCCTCTCATGTGGCCGTCCACCATGGATGCCCTAGAGAGAGTCTCCATCGCCGCAGCGTTGTCGTTATGCTACCCGACCCTTTGCTCATGGATCTCTATCTCATTCGGTGCGCCTCGCTCGTGAAGAAGACGTCAGATCTCGTGTGTCGAGATCAGGAGATCCGCCGCTTGGATCATCAACATGTATTGCGAGAATCACGCAATTCATCCCCGCGCTCGCACGCGTCTCCTCCGTCGGATCGGACTTGAGATAGGAGGTCTCTTCGTTTAGAGACTTGATCGCAACCACGCTTCAAGAGGTAATCCTATTACTTGATTGTGGTTTAGACGAAACGATCCAAGAAGTGTTCTTCAATCATGTGGTTTCGTTGCATAAAATTTTTAAATTTCCGTTGCTTAGAACAACTACTCCGACTAGTCGTTCTTCGTCGTATTCGATACGATGCTCACGCTTCCGTGATGTGCTTGAGGATCTAACTGTATCCTTCAAGTGGTATAAGATCCTTAGGTCGGTGATTTTGGATACGATCCATTAACCGAGGACGACTTGGGTTCATTAGGGTTTGCGAAAGTTTTCTTGCATTTCATTTTCGCATCTCTGTTTTGAGATTACTTTCGGCGCTGTTTAAATGGCTTAAACACGAAAATAATAACTGGATTTTGTTCCCCATTAAATAAGGAAACTGTAGGATCTGAGTTTACGTAATTTGGATTCTGTATGCTCGAGTTATGCTCATTTTAGTGAACATGTATCCACGGTTTCGGGGACTGCGAATCTCAACGTAATTAAGATATTAATTGCGGAATTGATACGCCTTGAAATGCGTGCAAATAACTTAGATTATGTTGTAAATCAAATTAACAAACTTTAGGAACTTACTTTGCTTAATTTGGATTTAAATTGATTGATATATGGTATTTTTAGTAAGTGAGGGTCACTGCTGGAAATACTTTCCAAATCAAGAACCTAGTGATTGTCATTTAATTAATTAGTGAAATTAAATTGTTTAATTTCCTGGAATAATTGTGCATAAATATTTGTGAAATATTTGATGATAATTATTCACTTAAATGACATTGCCTTAACCAATATTTGAATAGATTTGATCTAGATCATTAATTGGTTACATGATCTACATGATCTACATTCCAACAAACATGTTGCTTGAATAGGATTTGGGATTTGTTTAGCAAATCTCATTATAATGTTAATCAAAATTATTTTGATTATTATTATATGGTATAATTTCGGTTGAAGAACTGATGATCATCTCAAGTACAAAGTGATCTATTTTGCATTATCCTTTCCCGAGGTGGATATGGTGTCTAGTCGGAGAGCATTGGTGTAGCGGGTTGCAACGTATGTGGTCCGTCCCACTCTCGTCGGTACTGGCCATGACAGTGGGTAGGGTTAGTATAATGCTTAAGAAATCATGATGTATTTCTAATTATTAAAATTCCAAATAATACGTATTTGAGATAATACCATGATTCAAATAACAATAAAAAATGTTTATTGGATATTAATTGGATCATTAATTTAATATGATTAGATTAATTGGAATCCAATTAAAATTAAAACACTCTATTATGAATAGAGATGTTATTTCCCTTGGAAGAATTAATCATAATGAATATGATTCATAATGATTAATTAGAATTTGAATATGATATGGAGGATCACATAAGTGACATTTATGGTCTCCCGTCAAGCGGAGGGTTCCGTCGTCAGGGATTGTATGTAGGAGATGCTTGTTCGAAGTGACAGCTCCTGTATGCAAGCGCATCTGGATAGGGCTCTTTGATTCTCGAAAGAGTAAGGCCGTATACGTAATGACCCTATATCAGATCCTCATATTATTGGGGTGATACTGGATTGCATATAGCGAGTACTATTCCTGTTGACGGTTGGTTCAATTAATAAGGGGTCAACATCACCTTCGGGGTGGTGGGCTCGGGTGTTAAAGACCGAATTGGGAGATGCAAGGTGGAATGTGTTCCCGCTTCTTTTTATCCGAGTTGCGGATTCTCATATTATTGGGATGTAACAAAGATAAGGAAGGAGATCTCTATGATGGTAAGTATATCTCTTACACTGAAAGTGATTAAGGGAATGAACTTTCAGTGTTGACAAGGCAAGACAACTTTGATATAAAAATTCCTAAATCAAAGTAAAATATATATATATATAAATATATACACTTATGCAAATTTCTTATTTCAGATAATCCTTCATTAAACCCACTCAATGTTATACTCAATAATAACCAGTAAAATATCATGGATTGGACTCATAATCCAGATATTGTGCTTGCAGCTGGACACATAATGTATGTCGTTGCAACATGCAAGTTTCCTCACAATAATGAGGAATGACAATTAAATAGATAATAGGACTACAACCCTAGGGTTTGTATGTCTCTATAGTCTTGATATCATCAAATATACTTTGGAAGTTACATGTTGATGATGATCATAATTGTCATATAATCCTTATAAAATCGAAGAAGATATTCTGGCATACATATGTGCTCTCAACATTTAATCATGAATGACATGGTTCTCTGCATCATGCAGAATGGTGGCTCCATAAGAGATGATGTATTCAAAATGTTTGAATACCTACATGAACCAATGTTTTAAGAGTCTAGATGGATGTAGACATGATGGGTGTCATCATTCTACTGTCTATACTCTAGTCATTCAAGAATCTTCATAATATTCATATTGTATGAATTTAATGAAGCATGTATAAATGTTGAAATACTCTTACATTGAATTCTTTTGAATTTAACATAAGAGTCCTTAGTCTTAAGCGATGGTTGTTTATAGATAAAGGGAGCGCAGTGGAAGCATGGGTTGGACCCAAGTAAGAAGGAAAGTCAAGGAGTTGACTGTACTTTTGTGACTTCCATATGACATCCAAAGAGTTGGATGAATGCCAATACTACAATAAGTTGATGTATTGATAGTATGACTATCAAAACTACCTAGAATCCTTAGAGAAGGAATCGGATAGTACATCAGAATAATGTACATATAATCATTGAAATTGACTACTTATTTGATAAGATAAAGTCTAATAATTGTATCTTAATCTTCTAATGACACTTGTTGGTTGCACATGTACTAGAAGATTAGAAACTTGATCTTAAAGGTTTAATAGTCATCCACATGGATATTGATGCAATTGTTGCAATAATCTCTACTGGATTGAAAGGCTTCATAATTTCAGTGGGAGAGCCCTTAGTCTTAGAGAATGTCTCTATGACCTAGACATTAGAATACACTCATTGTTTATTTCTAAATGTTAGAAATAAACATGAATTCTGTAAATAAATCTATCATAAAGAGTTATGATGGAGATATTTCATATAGTAATCTAAATCTAGTGGACTCCACTAAATTAGAAAATTAATGAATGGTTCATTAACATTTCTAAATATTGAAATTAAACCTTAAGATCAATAGGAGGATGAAGGTCATTTGACAATGATCTAGCATAAGCCTTGGACATTTGTCTATTGATTTGATCAATAGACTAGTAAGAGATGAAACTTTAGAATGCCTAAAAATTTCAAAACCTACATACTTATGAATATTGTATTCAAAGTAAATTATCCAATACACCCTTCTTTGGGAATGGTGTAAGATGTCAAGGTATTTAGGATCTCATACATATTGATGTATGCGGATCATCTATATCATAGTAAACATTATGGATATGTGATATCTATTAATGATTATGTATGATATGAGATTTCTTCTCTTCACCTAAAGAAACCTTTGAAATGTTCAAAGATTTCATTATTTTGGTTTACAACCAAAGTTTGAAGAAAGATAAAATGAATTTGATCTAATCTAGGTAGCTTGTACCTGTTAGACGAATTCAAAGGATACCTTATGGAGATATGAATAACATTTCTATCTCAATCCTCCTAACACACCTTAACTCAATAGAGTTATATGGAGATACAATTGGATCATGTGTGACATGATCTTATCAATGATGAATTTTAGCATAATTATACCTTAGTTTCCAGATATATATGTGTAGTAGAGACTATAATGTATATCCTTAATAAGATTCCATGCATACTGGAATCTAGTACTTTAGAGTGTTGCTTCATTAGGAAAATAAAGGATGGTATTGGATACCTACTTTATGACCTTGAGATTCTTAAAGTATCTCATCTCTGAGAATGTCATTCTTAGAGGTTGAGACTCTTGAGAATCAAGATGAAAATGAAATGTAGGAACTGATTTAATCTTGAGAATATAATGAGGCTCCTGAAATTGGAAACTAAAAGGACAATTAAAGATGAAACACTAATACCTCTTCAAATGAGTTTGAGGATGTATTCCATGTGTTGATTAAATCTGACAATTGATCGAACTTCATGTGATGAAGCTCCTAAGGATCATGACATGGAAAGATGGATGTTAGCAATAAAGTCTAAAGTAGACTTCATATACATGTGTTGTATATGGACCCCTCGAGGATCCACCTATATGGGTAAGACCCATAAAGGTGTAAATGGATCTTCAAGAGAAAGAAGTCAAAATTGCATTCCTCTATGAATACCTCTCTGAGGATATTCACATGAAGTAGCCCCAAGGCTTCATGGTTGAGAAAAGCAAGGTGTTAAAGCTACGGAATCCATCTATGGACTCAAATAAGCTTCTTGAAGTTGGATCATAAGATTTGATGAGATTATAAGTGTTATGATTTTAGATAGAATCTGGATGAGCCATGTGAAGTTTAGTGGGAGTTCCTTTGTGTTCATCATGCTAAATGTAGATGATATCCTAATCATTTGAAATGATATAAGGATAATAATAACTGTTTTTTTATCTGGTTGTTCCATAACTTGAGATATGATCTCAAAGATACCTCTTAGATCTTAGTTCTGAAGTTGTTCAGAAACAAAGAGGAGAGGATATCGGGACTATCACATTTGTAGTACACCTTGGACATATTCTATTCGTAGAAATTCCAAGAAAGGCTTCCATCCCTTAAGATATGATACTGACCTATCTAAAGGGATATCACCTCAAAGAGTTGAGGAAGTGAATGCTAGAACTGCTTGCACTTGTGCATCAGTTACGAGAAGCTGAGTGTATGCTAGATGTGTACAAAAGCCAGATATCTGCCATGCAGCGGAAGTAGTAAAGTGTTGCTAATCCTACTATGGAGAGAAAACACTTGACTGCAGTAATAACAAAATCTTCATAGATGACAAGATTTTTGAGATAGTGATCTCAAAGTCTTATATTCAAAACTTAAGACTTTATAGATAGAGATCTAAAAGGTCTTAACTGTGGATACCTTAAGAGATAGTGATCTCCAGGAATAAGAGTATTCTGATAAGGATTATGGAAATACTGGTTATGATAATTGTTAAGCTCTAGTGTCAAGGACAATGTAACTAACGAGATTGAGTATTGGTTGCATAAGATGCAACATTCGCATTGGATGCGAGCACTGTTATTGGGGATATGCAAGTGTCGTAAAAGGACTTGGCATAGTCTCGCGAGAACAGAGTGACTGGTCAGCTTACCTAGCTATTTTCTTAATAGCCTATGATTGTCACATGAGTACGGGTTTAAATGATTAGCACATTAATGGCTCTTTGGGCTAGTGGGAGATTGTTGGACATGCGAGCCCGCGGCGAGCCATTATGCAATAAATGTTATTGCAAATATCATTCCCTGATCTGAAATGAAGAATAATTAATTTGCATAATAGGTCCCTTAGTACAATTAGAGTTATGTACCATGGCCATCTTAATGATCATACAGTTGTTGATTCAACTATTGAATCATAGAGGTTGATGCTTGGATGAATATCTAAAGAGTTAGATTGAGGACTCATCAAGCACCGTCAAATGATTGTTAAGAGATGATCTCCAGCCTGAGTAGGAGATGGCAATCCTTTCTCAATTAGGCTGATATCTGACCGACCTCTTGATGCAGGTCCTCTGCATAGGAATAGAGAGTCGGAGGTGTCAGATTAGTTAGGTCAAAGTGTTGAATTAACGAGATCGAGATAACCAAAGTCCTATATCATATGTTGTCACGATACAGGCACGCATCCTCTGACCGGAGACAGATGTGTTACTATATGTCTGAGTATGTACATTTGGCAGACCAATAGGTTGATGACCTAACCAAGGTCTATACACCGACGCGCTAGTATGCATATAAGGGCATATGAGTAATACGATCTCTCAAAGGGATCATACAGGTTCATTTACAGAACGGAAGTCATGAGCTCACTCATGAGATATTGGGAAGAATCAAATTCCGTGCACGATTGTCTTGCTTTGGAAGCTTGACAGAATTTGTAGGTTTGATATATACTTTTGGAAAGTATATGATCAAGACCTAGGTATGATATATGCTTTTGGAAAGTATGTGATCGATACCAACTCCCAATGATCGAATGAGAAACTTACTGATAAAACCATGAAGTTGACAGTATAAAGTTGATCCAATACTCGAGTTTAATCTAAGTCTTCCAGTATGCAGGATGTACATGTATTGGGAATACCTGAGGGTGATGTGATCATAAACGATTGTATAACCATGATGCTTCCGTTCCTATGGAGTGATGAAACGGGTCTGGATTTTAGTGACTTCTCTTAGTAGAGAAGTAATCTGATCTTTGTCCAAATGTTGGACATTGATCTGATTGTGATTCAGATGCAATGAGAAGATTAGATTTGCGGTCTTGATTTAATCAAGCATATATGGGAGGCCTGCGATCTAGATTTGAGATATGATCTCAATATCCAAGTCACTATACGTGGAACAATACAATCGCTCTATCCTTATCTCCAAGTATTCGTGGAGAAAGCGCATTATCCTTGAAAGGATTCAGGATAATTTCATTGTTGATATGAGTATCCGAGCATTGAAAAAATGGATAATTAAATGTGATTTAATTATCATGATTAATATGGATTCGATTCATATTACAAGGAGATTTATATAAGATAATTAAATGTGATTTAATTATCAAAGATGTGAATAATGTGAATGTGATTCATATTATTTGGGCACATGAGAATAGAGATCCAAGATAATTAAATGTGATTTAATTATCATGGATTTGAATAATGTGGATAGAAATATCCATATTAGTCATATATATTATAAATATGATTTATAATATATAAGAGAGAGATATTTGTAATTTACATTTGTTAATTAAATGTTGATGTGAATTGGATTCACATTGGACATTAAATTGAAAATGTAATTTACATTTTATTTTGGGTTGTGAATGTGATTCAAAAATTTCCAATGGCATGATTGCAATGTTCACAAAATAAATAGGATTTATTTTTGTGAAAAAATTTGCTATAAAAGTTGTTGCAAATATTGGAGAAATTAATGGGATAATGTATCTCATGGAATAAAAGGAGAAGAAGCCACCTTCCATGTGGGGAGGGTGGACGGCCACATTTCCTACATGGAATGTGGTGGTCGTCCACTCCATTCATGGAAGGAGGCTTGCCTCCTTCCTGTTTCTCCAATGGAGATTGATTTGATATAAATCAAATTATATTTAATATATATTTTATTTTTATTAATTGTTGTTGGTTTTTACCAAAACAAATATTAACCATTAAAAGAAACACAATCAAAGAGAACCATTGGATTTGTGTTGCCCATGGATTGAGATCCATGGATCCCAAAATATTATAAAAGGAGAGGCACCCCTTTGCTCTTCTTTACACAATACACAAGAGAACATAAGTCTCTCTCTCTCTACATGTCTACTCTCTCTCTCCCTCTCATGTGGTTGTCCACCATGGATGCCCTAGAGAGAGTCTCCATTGCCGCAGCATCATCATTTTGCTGCCCGACCCTTTGCTCGTGGATCTCCGTCTCCTTCGGTGTACCTCGCTCGTGAAGAAGACGTCGGATCTCGTGTGTCGAGATCAGGAGTTCCGTCGCTTGGATCATCAACATGGATTACGAGAAGCACGCGATTCATCCATGCGCTCGCAAGCGTCTCCTCCATCGGATCGGACTTGAGACAGGAGGTCTCTTTGTTTAGAGACTTGATCGCAACCACGCTTCAAGAGGTAATCCTATTACTTGCTTGTGGTTTAGACGAAATGATCCGAGAAGTGTTCTTGGATCATGTGGTTTCGTCGCATAAAAATTTTTAATTTCCGCTGCTTAGAACAACTAGTCCGACTAGTCGTTCTTCGTCGTATTCGATACGATACTCACGCTTCCGTGATGCGCTTGAGGATCTAACCATATCCTTCACCTCTGATTGTCCAACGGAATCTGGGATGGTCTCGTCGGATCCCAGGTTGGGGTCGGTCATACCATATCCCGTTGACATCCATCAACAGCTCCTGCTCATAAGTGGGTGGGGGGAGTACTGCCAAGGGCTGGTCTGGATGATACACCACCACCTGGTTGTCTTGAGATGGTGGCGACTGGACGTACTGCTGCTGCTGCGGCTGGTAGGGTTCCTCCTGAACAAGGTGAACCTATCGTTACTAGACAGAGGGCCGAGCCGAACTGTTGTTGTTGTCGGTGTCTTCCCGTGACCTGAGACGGGGCTGAGAAGCCGTCTGTGCCTCCTGGAGACACATGATCTGTGTCTTTAGGTCACTTAGTGTCTGTGCCATCTGAACGATCTGTGTCATGAACTGGCACTGCTTCTTCTCTATCAACTCGATCCGGTCCAGCTTCTCGTTTATGATACCCATGTCGGTGGCTGTCGACTTTGCCTGTGTTGCTGTCGCTGATGAAGTAGAAGGGCCGGCATCAACCCGTGCTATCCTCTGATACAACACGGCCTGTGGCTGGGGTCTCCCCTGTGTGTAGAGTCTGGTCTGGGACATCTGTTGGACATGTGAGCCCACGGCGAGCCATTATGCAATAAATGTTATTGCAAATATCATTCCCAGATCTGAAACGAAGAATAAATAATTTGCATAATAGGTCCCTCTGTACAATTAGGGTTATGTACCATGGCTGTCTTAATGATCATACAGCTGTTGATTCAATGATTGAATCATAGAGGCTGGTGCTTGGATGAATATCTAAAGAGTTAGATTGAGGACTCATCAAGCACCGTCAGATGATTGTTAAGATGTGATCTCCAGCCTGAGTAGGAGATGGCAATCCTTTTCTCACATAGGCTGATATCTGACCGACCTCTTGATGCAGGTCCTCTGCATAGGAATAGAGATTCGGAGGTGTCAGATTAGTTAGGTCAAAGAGTTGACTTAACGAGATCGAGATAACCTAAGTCCTATGTTGAATGCTGTCACAGCATAGGCACGCATCCTCTGACCGGAGACAGATGTATTGCTATATGTCTGAGTATGTACATTTGACAGACCAATAGGTTGATGACCTAACCAGGGTCTATACACCGGCGCGTTGGTGTGCATATAAGGGCATATGAGTAATACGATCTCTCAAAGGGATCATACAGGTTCGCTACTGAACCGGAAGACATGAGCTCACTCATGAGATATTGGGAGGAATCAAATTCCGTGCACGGTCGTCTCGCTTTGGAAGCTTGACTGAATTTGTAGGTTTGATATATACTTTTGGAAAGTATATGATCAAGACCTAGGTATGATATATGCTTTTGGAAAGTATATGATCGATACCAAATCCCAATGATCAAATGAGAAACTTGGTGATCAAACCCTGAAGAAGACAGTGTAAAATAGATCTTGATCTTCGGGTTGACCATGGGTCTTCCAGTATGCAGGATGTACAGGTATTGGGAATACCTGAAGGGTATGTGATCATAAACGATTGTATATCCATGACGCTTCCATTCCGAGGGAGTGATGAAACAGGTCTGGATTTTAGTGACTCCTTTCAGTAGAGAAGCAATCCGATCTTAGTCCAAGTGTTGGACATTGGTCTGAATGGGATTCAGATTCAATGAGAAGATTGGATTTGCGGTCTTGATTTAATCAAGCATCTATGGGAGGTTCGTTCGATCTGGATTTGAGACGAGATCTCAACATCCAAGTCACTATACGTGGAATAATACAATCGCCCTGTCCTTATCTCCAAGTATCTGCGGAGAAAGCACATTATTCTTGAAAGGGTTCAACAATAATTCTTTTGATGAAATATCCAAGCAAGGACTTGTTGATTAAATAAGATTTAATTATCAAGCTTGAATATGAATATGATTCATATTGTGAAAATGATTATCTAAGATAATTAAATGGGATTTAATTACCAAGGATTAAGAGAATGTGGATAACACTATCCATGATATATGTGTGTTATAAATGTGATTTATAACATACATATATAAGAGAGAGAATTTATGTAAATAGCATTTGTTAATTAATAATGTGGATTGGATTCACATTTATTAACTAATTGGAAATGCAATTTACTAATTAGTTTGGGTTGTGAATATGATTCACATAGTATTCAATGGCAAGATTGAAATATTCACAAATTAATTTGGAATTAATTTGGTGAATATTTATTGTGATTAATTAAGGAATAATAAGATAAATAAAATGGAGCGAAATAAACCACCCTCCATAGGTGGCGTCACCCATGAATTGTTCATGGGTGACGCCCCCCATTTTTAGGGAGGTTGGTTGACTCCAATTTTATTTATCACATTATCTCTTAATTACTTAATGTTAAATTAAATTATGTTGATAATGTTGCAACATTTTTTAATTTAAATTAATGTTGTTGGTTTTAACCAACAACAATCATAGCCATTGATTTAGCATGGACCAAGCATAGCCTTTGGATCCATGTGTCCCATGGATTGAGATCCATTGGATCCTAAACTAATATAAATAGAGGGCTAGGGTAGCCTTCCATGGTACATGATTAAGAGTTGTGCAAGGTTACAACTCTCTTTCTCTTTCTCATTCTCGCCCTCTCTCTTTCTCTTCTCCATCAAGTGGCCGTCCACTTTGTGTTGAGAAAGGAGAGACTCTCGGCTTCTTCTTCGACGACTCGAGGATCTCCTTCTTCTTTGGAGTTGCTTACTCTAAAGGAAGACGACGGATTTCGTTTGACGAAATCGGGGGAGCCATGCTTGGATCTTCATCGAGGATTGCGGGGAGGAACGCGACTCATCATCGTGCCCGCAAGTGCGTTCTTCGTAGATCGGACTTAAGATAGGAGGATCTCTACTTTGGGATCTCACGATCACAACCACGCTTCAAGAGGTATTCCTTATATTTGTGGTTTGATGAAACGATCCGAGAAGTGTTCTCGTGATCATGTGGTTTCATCTTTAAAGTTAAAATTTTAATTTCCGCTGCATCTAGCATCTAGTACGACTAGTTGCTCCGATTGCATACGATGCGATCGACACGCTTCCGTGATGCGCTTAAGGATACTCAATATCCTGCAACATCACTGTATAGTTCTCGTCCATCTCCTCATAGATGGCCCAGACCTGATCCTCATCCTTGGCGAAATATGAGCCCCCATAGGATGCGTTCACTAACCCCTGCAGCTCCGGTGTAAGCCCATAGAAAAAGCTCTGAACAAGGTTGGGCTTGGATATGTCGTGGTGGGGGCACCGGTCTGTGAGCTCTCGGAACCTCTCCCATGCCTCGTTGAATTGCTCATTGGGGAGCATGGAGAAGTTGCTGATCAAGGCCCTCGCTGCATTCGTACGACCGAGTGGGTAGTACTTGTTCAAGTACTCGGTTCGTAGCTGCTCCTAGGTGGTAACAAATCTCCCTAGATGCTTCAGCTAGTTGGTTGCTCTGTCTACAAGGGAGAATGGAAAAGCGATGGTGTCCTCGTCCACATGCCGATCGTGGACAGTGTTGTAGATCATCTCGAACTCCTGGAGATGGAGGTGTGGCTCCTCAATCGTGAGCCCATGGAAATGGGGAAGAAGCTGAATCGTCTGAGGGGAGGACTTGAAGTCCCCCACAATCGGCTGGCAGTACGATCCACCTGTGTGTAAGCATCGATCCAGGGTTGTGCAACTCCTGCATCGGTCTGGCTGGTGCTGGCTGGACCGGCTCCTCAGGCTAGTCTGGAATATCTCCCTCACCATCAGCTCTCGGCTGATCTCTATCTGCTCGCACTCTCCCCATCTCTCGGCTCATCTCAACCATGAAAGCTCCCTGATCTCGAATTTGTCTCTACATCGTCTCAAGGGAGGCTAACTGGGTGTTGTTGATCGCACCTGGTCCAACACGTAAGTCTGCTCTGGTCTGGGACCATCGGTGCGCTCCTCGCTGCTGGCCATGGTCTCTGCAAAGACAAAAGACCCAAACTCAGGTGCCGATAAATCAACTGGTTGTTGCTCTCTCTGATCGGGCACTGGTACCTCAGAACTTGTGGTAGAAGGGTGGTCAAGGGGGAATAGGGTGGAATCGAATTCGGGTTCAGAGAGCGGGTCTCGGCTCTCACGAACCAACCTAGATGAGCGGGCTGGACTGTTGTAAAGCGGTGCAACCAAAGGCTGCCTAAGGGACCTCCTACCCATCATCTCGATCTAGCGAGTGAATGTGGATGAGATCTGGAAACACACAAGATGAGAAAGCAAACCCCCGATTCACATACTCAACGCGGAGTTGAAGACCGTAAAGGTTCGATCAATTATCTTGTCAATTTTATTTAGGTGATCAAATCAGTCTTTCAGAGCTATTAAGCGAGCTGATAGGAATCCAATACTCCCAACAGACTGTCCGTATAAAAGGCTGGTAGTCTGATAGGAAATCGGATGTGGCTCTAGCCTAGTGTGCGGGTCACTCTCTCGCTCATCCAAACCAAACAATGTGGGGGTTACTCTCCCCAAGATACATTTTTAGGTGAAGTGTCTTTTAGGGTCAAGTGTGTTTAGTAGTCCCAATTTTATAGTTTTTATTTTTTGGGTATTTTTCAAGCAGGCAATGCCTAACAAATTTTTCGGTTCTCCTGGTTATTTAAGTCTAAAAACAGGGGGAGAAGGCGAAAAAGCCAATGCGCGATCAAACACGATGATGCATGCAGAGTAAGAAATGTGTACCTGACTCCAGCTCTCTACATGTAGGGTGATCCGCGCATAAAAGTAAAGATTGAAATAAAATTACCTATATGATGCACGAGGAAAACGACCTTAGACGAAGGAATTCTACACGTGAAGTACAATAGTCAGGTAATCAAACTAAAGTCTTGAGTCCGATCTTGGGAACCACTCGGTGTCTGCCACAACGGATCCTGCACGCGTTGTATGTGGTTCCTCACGGCACGTGGACTCGAGCCTAATTAATCCATCTTTTTCTTAGCGAGTTAATTAATTAGGTCCAATTATTGAACTATAGGTGGAGGCAAATAATTAGGGTTGGACCTTAATTAATTACATCACAATCAAATAAATCCTAAGGCTAAGGCTAAATTCTCGAAAATCAGATAAGTAGTAAAAAGGCGATAAAAACCAAAACCGACGAAAACTGCGATGAGGTCCCCCGAGCACATCGGTGCTCGGCGAAACAGGCCTCGACAATCACCACAAAAGTCTCTGAGTGTCCATGTGGGTCATGTATTATTACAATAATAAGTCTGCTAGAAAATAAACTAATCTACGGCTAATCTACGCTCCCGAACTCCGGTTTACCTTCCTCGCGCTCTCCTGCGGCCACCTCCAAGTCCCGCGGTTGCGTCGGCTTCCCGAAGAAAGCCGCCTCGATCCTCAGGCCCTCACAAGAAAAATAAACAAGAGTGTGTCAGTCCACAGATTATTAATGGAATATGAAATTATTGCTATAAAATGCGAGTAAATACAAAAAGCCGAAAAAGAATGAAAACTGACTACTAAGTCGTGATCCCCGGCATCGGCGCCATTCTGATGAGCGATCCGAGCGACTAAGGTAAAGAAGTATCAATGGTCGTTGCGACCTTAACCCCTCGCTCAATCAAGAAAAATCAGACCACTAAATAAGATAAATCAATCAATCAAGTCAAATAGCGGTCTAGCTATTTATTTAACCTGGTATAGCTACCAGGGTCAAACTCAAGGAGCACGGACTGGACAAGTCCTACGAAGTAGTCAGAAATCAAAATAAAATAATTTTTGGTGGATTTTTAAGTTTTTAATTTTTTTGTGATTTTTAATTATAAAGAAAATGTAAAAGAAGGGAAAAGTCACAATCAACAAATTATTTCACACCTCAAAACAAGTAAGAAAATTGCAATAAAAATATTTTTGGATTTTGTACTTTTTCAGATATTTTTTGATATTTTTCTTCGATTTTTATATTTTTATGGATTTTCTAAAAATAAAATAAGATCAAAACTGCAAGCTATTGTGCAACCAGACTCTAAAGGCTATTTAAAAATAGAAAAATAACCTATAAAAATCTAGCAACAATTTTATGAAAAACTACCAATAAAAACCTAACTACAGGAAAAGAAATTGCATTTTTAATTTTTTTCCGAATTTTGAATGATTTTTATGGTTTTTTTTTAAATTTTTAGGGTTTTTATATATCCAAAAGCCACAAAAATTGCGTAGAAATAAAAACACAACAAAACACGCATAAAATATTTTTTTTAGAATTTTTGGGGCCTTTTTAGTATTTTGATTGGTTTTTAAAGTTAGACAGTAGAAAAAATAAGGATTTTTGAATTTTTAAAAATATAAAATAAAAACAAAAATGTCCCAAAAATTCAATGAAATTTTTACATAGTTGCAGGGGCCACATGTACAAATTTCACAAGATTTGGAGTCAATTTGCTATTTTCTTCAACCAATGAAACATGTACAGCGCACATGGACTGAAATGCAAATAAAACAAGTTTCCAGAACCAATAATTAACAAGCTTTAAAAGTGCGAGGGGCCTACTGTAATTTTCATGTCAATTCCAGCACATGTCCAACAAATTCATGCACAGGGGTATAAGTGAAAATATAGAAAACTATCCAATCAACGCATAACACTCATAAACCCGGAGGGTATACATGTAATTATCCCAAGTATGCACGTGACAAAGCATGTGTGTCCACAGAAGAAGGACTAAAGTGCAAATAAGAAAGACAGCAGGTGCAAATATGCAAATTCTCCTAGAGTGATAATTTATTTAATAGACTAAACAAGAACAAAAAAAACTGTTGGGGGTATGGTGCAAATTACCCGGCCAGGAAGCGTGCAGATCATGTGATGGACAGGTGGCAGGCGATTAGTGGCTGCGGGCGTATGGTGGAGATGCCGATGCCTGGTAGATCGGACGGTCCTGACGAGATGGCAGACGTGGGGCGCACGTGGCAGTTAGATCTGGTATCTAACGGCCTTTCAGTAGTAGGGCACGGACAGCTCAGATAGCGTCTGGCGTATGGGCTCAATCCAATAGTGGAGAAGAGGTCTGGAAGAATTCCTCCCTGACGAGGTTCACCGGCAAACTGGAGGTGATCTGAGCATCCAATGGATGATCAAAGGGAGGGGTTCGACTCATCTCGTCCATTCGTGTCTGGTGGTGATGGCTGATGGAGTCGTCAACGGCCAGATATCCGGGAAGGGGTAGTGCGACCTGGGACGTCTCCGGCGAGGGTGACGAACGTGAGATGGGGGGCAATCTTACGCTTATGGACCTGTAGGTGAAAGCTTTCGCTCGGAGGGGAACTTCAGCGGGGGTTATTGGACAAACAGCAATGAGAAGCGACGTGGAATGGCGGAGAAGGACTCCGACGAAGGTGGAGAAAGTAGCCTAGCTCAATCCTGGCTCGACTAGCCAAGCTTGAGGTGGTCAGATGATGGGAGAAGGACAACAATGGCACGGGGGTTCGATCTAAGCGGGGGATGATGGTAGATGGAGCTCTGGCCACTAGGGCGGAGCTGGCGGAGGAACGATGACGGAATCAGAGATAAACTGAGCTACGATCGATAGAAGAGTTACTTGATGATCTGAAGTCGATCCTGAGCTCCAGGAGGGTGCGGTAAAGGTGGTTGTCGCCTCGACCGAGCTGCAGCGGGCTGGGAGGCTCTTACGTGGCGACGCTCCGGCCACGTTCGTCGAGCGTCGGCTACAGGCGCCTAATCCGTCCACCGAAGAGTGGTTCCAGTCACCGTCATAGAGAGAAGGCTCTCTAGGGTGGATTTAGGGCTTGTGGTGTGAGCTAAGGAGCTGGGGGTGAGAATGGAGAATTTATATGCTTCCCAGGTGACGACGAAGATCGGGCACGGACACGCAATCCGAGGTAGATCTGCCACCCCATAAGGATCCGCGAGGGTGGCTGATCCATGAGGAAGAGATGGGCGCAGGAATCGGGGCGAAAGCGTCTCGAATCTGTTCCACAATATTTGGAGAAATCGGGCAAATGAAATAGGTCTGCGAAGAAAGGTCCGAGGGGGAGAGTTGATCTGGGGGTCAACAATCCCCCGTGGACCAATCACAGAATTCCAGGGTCCAAAATAATTAGAAAATAAATTAAAAATCGAAAATGATTTTATTTTAAAATATTTTCAACATGAAAAATGTTTATTTATTTTCAAACTATTTTTTGTGGTTTTTATTTTTTTTTTTGAAAAATAAATAATGATATATACATTATGTTATATTATATTCATGTATAAAATTATTTTCTTATTTTTGTTTTAATTTTTATTTTGTTTATTTTTGTACAAATATTCTAAATTTTATATTTTATTTATTTACAACATAAAATTTAGAACATAAAATAATTTTTATTTTATTTTTATGGTTTATTTACAAGGGTGAAATAAATAGGTATCTTATTCAGATATACATGGTATGTACAACGTGAAGAGAGAGAGAAATGATTTTATTTTTGTCTTTATTTCTTTTTCTCATTTTTATTTTATTTTTAGAAATATATACAGTTTTTTATTTTTGAAAAAAATAAATTATGTATATACATATATATAGGGGATATGTATAAGAATGAGTGGCCCTATCTCTCTCTACTTATTTTATTTGGCGATTAGACCCAGGTTGGGCCATCTCTTGGGTTCAGGTCACTCGATATTTATTCTAAATATTTCCCTCTTTTTCTTTATTTCTTTATTCTTTTATTTTTACACAAATACATGCTAATTATTCATATTTACACAAAGCATGCATTTTGGTAACTTATTGTATTTACAATCATATACATGGCATTTTGCCAAGATATCTAGCTAAAATAAAAGAATAAAGAGTGATGAATGGGGATTCATCACACGCCTTCACGGGGGTGTATGTCTCATCGTCTTGTGTTCGAGTAAGTTCTTGCACGCTCACGGGTGATTCCGTTGCGAGAGAGATCCGAAGTATTGGTTTCACCTATCGGCTTCATCCCTCTATTTCTTTGGCTAGGTAGGGATTCAGGAAGGGTTAAAAGGACCTTAAAATGTACAGATTACAGGTTACAAGGAGGAGGACAAGTACGAGATACTTTTCCGGTAGTATTCTTTCTCCAATAGGCGTAGCACTCTAAGGACTCGTAGAAAGATAAATTGCCTGAATTCAAATCAAAAACCAACAAAGATAATTGCCAAATCTTCACGGCTTCACAGGTCGAGTTTGTGAATCCATTGTTTTGAGGTTTGATTGATTAGCTTTACCAATGTCAAGATAAAAAACATCACGCATTTGCGCAATTTTGCTTCCTTCCCTGTTGACACTTGCTCATTGTGAGCCATTCTAATGTTTTGCACTCCTTTTGTTTCTTGTTAACCTCCGTATCTTTCCTCCACATTGATCATCCTCTTGACCTCCGAGATGGAGACAAATGGGCAGTTTGGTCGAGACTCCATCGATACTTACATCAGTTCCATACGCTTTCCTTCTCCAATAATTTAGGGCGATTCTCGAGAACCCGGTTCGAACTCCGTGAATCGATCTCTAGACTCCTCGCCTTCTTCAACAAATCGGGATCACTCTTGTCCCGAACTATGTCTATTTTGGATGGCCATTGATTTCACTCCTTATACATCGCCATCCTTAATGAAGTTTTGCGTTGAACTTAACACAGAATACTTCTTTCCATCTTGTGCTACAATTCAGATTGATCGAGTCATTTTCCATGTGTAAACCGAGAACCCGATTTCGAGCTAAAAATCCAAGCAGAATCTGAGATGGTTGGTGGAAGAGGAAAGGAATCACACCCCCAATCTGAAGGAATAAATCCGGGGGAAGGGCAATATACCATGCAGAATGAGGTCAACAACCAGCTGCTTGCATCCATACAAGTAATTCAGCAGTAGCTGACCAATCAAGCCTTGGCCCAGACTACCTTCCAGGATATGTTAAATGATCTAAGGAGGAGGACTGGTGCAAGAAATGGCCAAAGAGAGGATGAGATGGATCCAGATCAAGAGTTTAACCTTGGAGGTGCTGGAGATGAAATTTCAGTGGGGGGACCCAACTTTGACATAATGGATACAGGACCACTGCCGCCGAAGCCTACTTTGAAACAGACATACAATCTGGGAGCGGGTCGTATCACTGAGTGCATCCAAATTCCATGCCCACGCCCACTTCAAGATGAATCCGCAATTCTTATGCATGCTTCCCACATTTCATGGGAACACCATTGAGGAACTATATATCCACATCAAGAAGTTCGGTCGCATATGTGCTACTTCTCACTACCCCAGTATTCCATTGGGGGTAGTCAAGATGACTGCTTTTCCTTCAGCTTGCAGGACAAGGCCTTGTATTGGGTCGACCACGTGGGGAAGGTAGTCACGACCTGGGAGGAATCAAATCCGCATTCCTACACAAATTCTACCCTCTCGATCGCCTGAATCAGATGTGTATCACATCTCTAGTTTCTTTCAACAACCCTATAAAACTATCTATGATGCATGGGAAAGATTCAAAGATCTCTAGGAGAAGTATCCCCACCATGAGACTCCAAAGACTAGTCTTGTACAATATTTTTTTGGAGGGTTGACACTTGAGAACCAAAAGCTAATTGATGTCGCTTGCGGTGGTCTCACTTTAACAAAGACGGGATGTTGTTTGGAATGTTTTTGAGGAAATGGCTAAAGGAGAAGCCGCTCAATCCTTGTCGCGTGCTTACATGAAGATGCCAGCCACCATCAACAAGCTAGTAAATATGGCCACCCATGCTGAAGACAGGGACGAGAGCTCCAACCTGAGTATCATAGGGAGCCATCTATCCAAGGTAGATATCATAGAAAAGAGGTCGCATGACCTAGAAAAATTGTCAGTGATTGAGAAAAGGACCCAGGGCTTGGAAAAGCTTGACCTGATCTCCCAACAGCTGGAGCAACTCGTCTGAGCCTTGAACGCCAACATGTGCAACTCTGTGTTTGCCACTGCCGAGATGTCTGTGGAGAAGAAGGAGCCTTGACTAAATCAAGCACTGATGAATCTACGTTTCACCATCTTTATTCAATCATTTTGGCCTTAAAACCCTAGTAAATGTATGTAAATAGCGTTAATTTAGGCAATTTATCATCCATGCATTATTGTGTAAATATTGTATAAAATGTGGTTTTTAAAGCCAAAATTATAGAATAAAGAAAAAAAGAAAAAGAATAAAATATTGTAAATATTTTATGACCCAAAACCCCGATACCTAGGCATCTCGATGAATAAGTCGAAAAGGAATAAAGTAGGGGGAGATAAGGGCCAAAATACAATAGAATTCCTCTTTGTTTAATTCGTTCTTTATTAATTTTGGGACCTTTTTTTTGGTTCCACTTTTTATACCTAAAATAAAGAAACTTTTAACATGAAAGTTATAGATAATTAAATATAGAAAAATACAAAATTGATTTCACTTAAAAATAATGTATAGATAAAAAGTTATGGTCTGAATAAAATTCCAGAATCCCAACTTCCCAGACCCGTATCTCTCAAATAAAAACTCGAAACACGTCAGACTCACTTTTAATTGATAATTTTAAATAAGCTATTTAATGAAGGTGGTTTCGCGTTTGGTGGAGCTACGGTTTGAAAGTTGAGTTTTGGACCCCTATTGTATACTTGTACAGAGTAAAATATTCATTTTATTTATTATTCTTTATTTTCATAATTTTATATTTTTATAATTTTGTAATTATTATTTATAATATATGTATACATTAAAATCAGAATAAAAACCTAAATAAAACACAAAAATAAAATACATGTATATAACACATAAGTATAATACCCGTAAATATACCTATATAATTACTACTCCTATTTTATTATGTTTACAAAATACATCAGAAAAATAAAATAAAAATATATTTAAGTGTATAAAAATACTTTATAAATATATAAAATAATAATCAAAATAAATAAAATTAAATACACAAAAAAATAAAATATTAAATACATAGATAAATATACCTATATAGACCTAAAAGGCAACTTGTTATTTTTGACCTTGAAAAATAATAAAAATCATAATAAAATAACTTATAAAATAATAATCATTTTTCATTTAATAACAAAAAATTAATAAAATCGTTTATTAATTTAAATCAAATTAACAATCCTTTTTTCCAAGGAATTTTCTGGTTGGTCCACGTGGACCAACCAGAAGACTCCGTTGGTTGACCTCGGTCAACTCTCTGACCAAGGTCTGAAGAGTATCAGATTTGTTTTTTTGTACGATTTCGCGATTTTTTCCAGGCAAATCCTTTCACCGTCTCATGTTCGACTCTTTACAACTTTTCTTCCTCTAGGATCGAGGATTCACGCCTGGGGTTTTCCTCGGGCTGTGGATCATTGATTCGAGCAGCGCGCCTCATTCTTTGGAGCCCGTCGGTCATTTTTTCACAAAACCACCCTATCCTTCCTTTGCACTTTGAACCCTTTTGACCCGAGTTTGGATCCTCACCTTGGAGCTCTGGACCGGAGGATGTGCAGGGCATCCTCCAGCTTCTTCGCACGAGGCCAAGCGAAGGCCGAGGAGGTCTCCACCCCCATCTCCGACCACCTGGTCGTGAGGTCTACCTTGGGTTTTTAACCCTTGAGGTTCACTTTTCATTTCATTTTATTGCATTTTTATGTCCACCATAGACATAGGATCCGAATCCCATCGTTATATTTGTTGTTCGTCCACTTAATTCCCCTAGTTGCGGCAAGCATCCACACCAACGCCTTCCGCCTCCTTTTACCGTCTTGAGGTGCACGGCAATTTGCCCACGCTCCTCCTCACTCTTTGTGCAGGAACCAGGTGCCAAAGGACCCCATCTGGGGACGCTTTTGTCAAAGCCGAGCTTCTTGGAGCCGCTCTAGGTCGTTCACGCTGTGGTGGCACTCCGGCTGTTCCCAGCCATTTTGAAGCCGCCAAACTCTGGAGGAGCCTCCCAGGAAACTCCCGGGCCGTTTTGGAGCTTCAAGGACCGCCGGAGAGGCTCGATTTGGCCGGGGGAACTTCGCAGCGGCACAGTTCTTCCTGGTTCTTCCTCGCGTCTCCTCCGTCGTCGGATGCAGGCCTGTTCTTGGAAGCGCACAGCTACCGTTCGATGCTTTGAACCTACACCATCGATCGGCGTCCGTAAGATCTAATCCTACTGCGCATCCACGAAGGGGTACGGGCCGACAGATCGTGGACACGTGTATTAGTGGCTTCTAATCTGCCGATCGATCGCGCCTAAGGTGGGCATTTTGCAAATCAGCCCCGCCAAATTTTGTATTTACTGTTTAGTATTAAATCCTTCATCGGCAGTTTTAAATATTGTGTGAACTTTGCATATTGCCCCTCTGATTTTTAGGATATCACCGATTAGCCCCTACCAGGTCACGT
This sequence comes from Ottelia alismoides, assembly GCA_037367405.1. Classification (NCBI taxonomy): domain Eukaryota; kingdom Viridiplantae; phylum Streptophyta; class Magnoliopsida; order Alismatales; family Hydrocharitaceae; genus Ottelia; species Ottelia alismoides. The sequence goes on along the minus strand of JAZKJV010010939.1, from coordinate 1,449,473 downwards.
GCCTCGGGCATTTGGTATATGTCTTAGGTCCCAGAATTTTTTATTTCAGTGAAAATGTTTTTGTTTAAATTGTAATTTAGCCCTCCTAGTTTCAATTAATTATTATTTAGTCCCTTCCAGTCACGTGCCTCGTGCACGTGACTTTGGGGAATTTTGCGAAGCACATCCTTGGAGCTTAGGATATTTGTGATTGGATCTGAAAAGTTTTTGTTCAGTTATATAATTTCTGGGAATATTGCATTTTGACCCTGCAACTTTTCGCATCTTACAAAAATACCCCTACCAGAATGCATTTTCGTTGTTTCTATTTATTTCATGCATCTATAAAATCCCAAAAATTACCAAAAAAATAACATAAGTTCCTGTTGCGTTGTAATTTTACGTCATATTTTTGTTTTGCATTTTTATTGTATTTTATTATTTATAAAAATTCAAAAATATGTATTTTCAACACTGTTTGCATTAGAAAATACATAAAAATTATAAAACGTTTTTGAAAAATTCCAAAAAATTATATTTTGTGTGTTTTAGTGTCATTTTAACTTCAATCCAAAAATCACTAAAAAATACAAAAGAAAACTCATAAAAATTACAAAACCCTAAAAACCTTTATAAAAATATTAAAAATTCTACAAAAATCCTAAAAATACAATTTCAGTTTTTGAATTTTCCTTATTTTATTTTCTTTATTGTAAAATTAATGTGAGGAATTTTGGGCATTGTTTGATATTTTTCATCCACATTTTAATTTCAGCCAGCAATTTGTTTCACTATTTACTAGTATTTTTGACTTTAAAAATAAACAAATATAGGAAAAATATAGAAAAATCACAAAACTTTAGAAAAATATAAAAAGCACAAAAATATTTTATTTCCTGTATTTTGAGTATTTTTCCTTATTTTTACCTCTCTCTTATCTCTCTTGTATTTATATATTCTATATAGCTTTATATCTTATGTTATAGAAAAGAAAATATAAAAATATATAAAATTTAAAAAAAAAAAGAAAATACAATATAATAAAATTAAAAATCAAAATATAAAAATATTAAATCAAAAATAATATAAAAAAATATAAAATTAAAAACCCACAAAAATATCATTTATAGACAAGTCATCACATTCACATTTTGTGCATAATTGCCCCGTTCTACCTGTCTGCTCCCTGTATTCGACCTCTAAACTACTTACACACTATACACATCCATTGTAGAGTTATAATAAATTTTAACTCCACATTTGCTTCTCATTGTTTGATTGTTATTGTGGGTTAATTGTTGTTTGAAGTCCGGATTTCGTGTGGTCGGTTCAGCGACTGAGTTCCCGCTTTGTGTGGAACTCAAGACCATCAATTTTTTGGATTCAACAAGCACCTCAGCCGACTCCAACGCAGCCCCAACCTATTCGGCACGTGTATTACGTGCAGGTTCCGGAGCAGCCCCCGTAGTCCCAAATACAGATGGTTGTATATCAGCCAGAGCCCTAGCCAGCTTATCCTGAGCAGTTCTCTCCACCACCGCCATTGATTCAAGAAATTGATGGTGTCTGAAATAATGAGGCACAAGTGACCCATCCTCATGGCCATTCTCTAGGTCAGAATATGGGCAACATGACCTAACACCAACAACAGCAAGGTGGGAGATCCTTCCAACCCCCATATCAGCGCCAATCTTCATCTCAGGGCAACACATGGAGGCAGAACTATCTGAATGGTCCATAGCAGTCTGGATATCATAATCAAGGATACCATCAGCAATCGGCTACTTAGTATCATCAACAGAACTCACAATATTCCTCTAACCCTCCTCCTCACCAGTTTTCATAGGGGTACCCGCCACAGTTTCACCCGCCATACCAGCATTCGAGAACCCAGCCCTTGCTTGCCTCGAGTAGTTAATGAAAAATATGACTAAGGTGAATCAGAAGATTTCCGACGCAATGACTTGACGGCTGCAAAAACATCCACTCCTGCACAGGTCGAGGCTAACTCGAACAATTTCCGTCGCAAGGAATAGGTAGCGGGTAGTGTCCAATCCATTCAAGTGAATTAAATTTCTTTTTATCTAATGTTGTTACTCTCAGGAGCAGTAGGACACTTCAGCCATTGCCGACGATGAAGGGAAAGCATCTTGCATCTGACGGGGATTCATCAGTCCAACCAACGCAAGGGCCAAGAAGCATTTTTGGAGCAGCACCACCAACAGAAAAATCACAAAAAAATGAAGAAAATAGAAAAATACAAAAAGATAATATTAGCCTCGGTGGAGACAAGCCAACATTGGAGACTCCTACATAAAGCACAAAACCAATTCCAGCATTGACAAATCGTGAACCTGCAGCGCAGCCAACACCAGCACCAGGAGCCAAGCCTACAGTTTTTGGTCCACACATTGTAGATGATTCTATCTCTTTTTTTGCTCTACCTATAAATAATGATATGGATACAATTTTAAATTACATTATTGAAGATTCTGTAAATATTCCTTTTCCAGAAGTAACGAAAAAAATAATAAATTTAAAAAATGCTTTGTCATCCTACTATCGTTGAGATTATCAAGAATTTAGTCTTGAACATGCCATTGATGAAAGCCCTTGAGTACATGTCCGTTGTGAAGAAATGGTTGAAAGATGCATGTATAACCAGGCGTAGGCCTCATTCTCATAAATACAGAAGCAAGGGTGGCAAGTTTGAAAAGCACATTCTTACAATGGCCACAGTCAATGCTATCAGCAACCTCCCGGATAAGAAGCTAGTAAGGGAGCACCACTCGTTCATTGTCAGATGTTCAACCAGGAGTTTGAATGTACCTTGCTTGACATCAGGTTGTTTATCAATCTCATGCCTTCTTCACTACTCATAGAACTTGGGTTAGGACTGATCAAACCTACGACGATGATTCTGCAACTCGCGGGCAAATCCTCAAGCGGCCTAGAGGATTGTTGGAGGACGTAATCGTCATGGTCCAGGGAATGCAGTTCCCTGTCGATTTTATCATGTTAGATTTAGACATCTCCACACCTTTTCTCCTTACCCCAATAATACTCAGACAGTCACTCATACGAACATCCAATGCCATGGTGAAGTATGGTACTGGAGAGATTACCTTCGACTCCAACGATAGCAAAAAGAAGATAGAGACCATGTCCGATGAAAATCCAACGGTGAGAACATCTGCAAAGTGTACAAGGGTAATTAATCATTCTAAAGACTGTGACTTTCTGACAGAAATCCAGGACACCAACCTCTTCATTGACGATAATGAGATCCATGAATTCCTCTGCTACAAGGAAGGATTGGAGCATGCAGTCGAATTTCCTCTTGTCAACCTAGATGAGGTTCTTTCTAATACGTTGGATGAGATTCCTATGGGGATGATGTGCCTTCAAGAGCAAGAACAGAATACGAACGAACCTTGCGATGAGGGGGAAATCATTGAAAATTCTTATGAACTTTTTGATCCAGAATATAAACAATGCATGGTGGGCACCCAACAGATGAAAGAACCACTGCCTGCTCTAATTGCTGAAATCACCACTGAAGCTGCTCCAACTCTGCTAGAGCTGAAGCAACTGCCCTCCAATATGAAATATGCCTTCCTTGCAGGTGAACTGAACATGTATCCGGTCATTATCAATGCGCATCTGACTGAAGATCAAGAATCTCGTCTATTGGAGGTTCTTGAACGTAATCGCAAGAAAATAGGTTGGAAGACTTCATATCTCCATGGGATCAACCCGTCCTTGTGATCGCATCGCATATTCCTTGAGGAAGGCAGCAAACCCTCCTGAGAATTTCAGAGAAGTCTAAATCCGAACCCGCGAGAGGTTGTTATGAAAGAAATTCAGAAATGGTGCGATGTGGGATTCATTTATCCCATCTTGGACAGCAAATGGGTGAGCCCTCTGCATGTAGTACCAAAGAAATAAGGGATCGCCTCGTAAAGAACGACAATAGAGAGGAGGTCATGACTAGAGTACCCACTTCTTGGCGAGTATGTGTAGACTACAGAAGACTTAATATCGCCACCAAGAAGGACCACTTTCGGTTACCCTTCGTCGAACGGATTCTTAAGAGATTAGCTGCGAAGGAATACTTCTCCTTCTGGATGGATACTCGGGGTATAATCAAGTTGCTATCACTCCTGAAGTCCAAGAGAAGATCACGTTCACCTGTCCCTTTGGTATGTATGCCTTCAGGCAGATGCAGTTCGGGCTATGCAATGCCCCAACCACATTTCAAAGGTGTATGCTTGCACTTTTTACCAATATGTTGGGAGATGACTGAGAAAAATCGAGGGTCTAGAAGTCTCACAAGGCGAGAGATCCAGTCGCTTAATTGACCACTCAAAAATCCTGGCTTGATCAACCGTTAACCCACAATAAATATCAAGCAACGACTAGCAAAAATGTGGAGTTAAAATTTATTATAACTCTACATGCAAATGTGTATAGGTGAAAGCACAAGTAGAGGTCGAACACTGGGAGGCGAATGGTTGTGTGGTGAAATCGAATGCACATTTATTCAATTCTTGGTTCATGTCCAATTCTTATTATTTTTGTGGGTTTTTAATTATATATATATATATATTTTGATTTTTGTTTTTATATTTCTTTATTTCGTTTTTATATTTTATATATATATATTATTTTTCATTTTCTTTTTATATTTAAAATTATATAATATAGGTGTATATATAAAGAGATATATATAAGAGAAGAGAGAGAGATGTAATATATGGACACACACACACACACACACATATATATATATATATAAATGCTCAAAATATATTAGATATAATATTTTTAGGCTTTTATATTTTTCTAATTTTTTTATCTGTTTCTGGAATTTTACTAATTTTTATGTATTTTTAATATCAAAAATATCCCAAATAAGGGTTTAAATATATATGTCGAGATTAATTTGGGTTTTAAAAAAATAAATAAGTCCCAAAATTACCCAAATTAATCTTAATATGTTAATAATACATATAGATAATTATAAAATAGGAAAACATATTTTTGGTATTTTTGAAGAGTTTTTATATTTTTTTAGGATTTTGGAGCTTCTTGAAATTTTTATATTTTCTTTTTCTATTTTTATGAGGTTTTCATTTTCTAGACTCAATAGATACATACATTTACTATATATAATATTTTTGTAATTTTTCAAAAACATTTTCTGTTTTTGGTATTTTAATTTAAACAGGGCAAAATGGCTCCTATTTCAATTTTAATAAACGGATAAAGTGCACAAAATGACCAAATAAATATACAGCGTGGATCTATAAGGCACAAAACATTTATCCTAATTTTTGTGTATTTTTAGGAGCACGCTAGCTATTTTAATTAAATAGATAAAGACTACAAAAATTAATATCCTGGCAGGGGTATATTTGCAATAAAAATAAAAGATCGGGAGCAATCTGCAATTATACCAACATAAAACCACGTTTATTTAATGTTTATAAACTAATTTGTAATTACCAGAACCGCCAGGGCATATATGCAAAATACCCAATTTTGTCACCTCACGTGGGATTGCACGTGAGGTGACGTAGACTGGACCTATTTGCAATTAACAGAAGTACAGGGGTCTCAATACAAAAAATCCACTTATTTTTACACGCAATATTTTATTCACAATATTAGTAATTAAATACAAAAAGGGCGAGGGGCATATATGCAAATTACCCCTTAATAGCCTGGATCGGACGATGCTGGAAAGTTGACTTGACACGTGGTGCCTCCAAGTTTACCGATGATGCTTCGCCGATGAGCGGTGGAGATCAGATCCAAGGGTGGATCTGACGGTTGAGGTATGGCTCCATCAGACGGTACTGATCAAAACTGGGGCTCCTTCCCAGATCGGACGGTGGCTGCTCCTTACGAAGAACAGGGAAGAACTCATCGTCCCCGAACTTCGTTCGTCGATTCCTCCCTCCACCGGCACTCTTCTTCGATTGGCAATGGCTGTACATGACCGGCGAGGGCGTCCGCAGCCACTGGGGGTCTAAAGAGGCTCCAGAACCTCGTAGAGAGGCCTGACGAGCTCCATGAAGAAGGGACCTCCAAGTACCTGCAGGCGGATGTGATTCGAGCCCAGGAGGACTATGTGGGGCGCATGACCTACATAGAAAGAACGAGGGGCTCGAGGGGTTGCTCCTCGACCAAAGAAATGAAACTATTAGCGTAAGGGATGAGGTGGGCGAAGAAGCTCCGACGAAGGGAGGTGGATGAGCTTCGATTCACAGAACCCAAGGGGTTCTGGTTAGTCTGGGATGGTCAGGAGATGGAGAATGCGAGAGGAAATGAAATGAGGGCGAAATGGTGGTCGGGGAACAGGTCGAAGCACGGTGGAAGGTTCGCCGGAGCGGAGCTCCGGTAAACTATGACTCAAGCTATTCTACCTAATTAACCAACTAAAACATGTAACAAAATGCAGTAAATAAAACCTACGACTGATGCTAAGCTAAATAAACGAAAGAACGCGGCTCATACCTGACTGGATAACCAAGGAGCAGAGGTCGTCGACGACGGCGGCCTTGGGCGCACCTCCTTCCTTCGCGAGCATCCACGACCTTCAGGGGACCTCCATCTGTCACCTGGATGCACACTAGGCCGAAGGTGGGATCTCTAGAAGGGAAATGGCCAAAAACTTGCGGAAGAAGAAGGTTGTTTATTTATTAACATGGTTGTGTGCCCTTATTGGCCGGCTAATAATAAGGAATCGGGGCTATGTACAAGGTCTTTAAGATGCTCGTGTGTATCTACAAGGATCGGGGAATAATTCGTCTGTAGGAGGCAATGTCAGAAGATGCCTGTGGCGAGCGGGAATTAAGGGAGAAGATGGGCGAAAAGACGGGTTACGTCATTTCAGCCACCTGGAGGGACAGTTGACCAGGCGGTCAACATTTGTAGGGCTGTGATTGGTCCATGTCAGCGTTGAATTGACTTATTAATTAAACATATAAATGATTTTATTAATTTTTGCATATAAAATAAAAAATGTTTATTAAATAATGTAGTATTTAGTTATGATTTTTATTTATTTTTTTGATGTATTTTATTATGAGTTTATTTTAATAGTGTATTTATAGGTATATTTACATGTATTTTGTACAATTTATTTTTATTTTGTGTATTTTATTTTATTATTTTATTATATTATTTTATATATTTATAACTTATTTTTGTAAGTATATATATTTCTATTTGATTTTTATGAGTTTATTTGCATATTTAATTAAATAGGTATATATACTATATAGGTATACTTATAGGTATTTTACCTATATTTTATATATATTTTATTAATGAATTTTTATTTTTGATTTACATTTTTAATGGATTATATATAATATTTACAATTTAATAAAAATGTGAAAGAATAAAAGAATGAAGTTCCCTTTTTGTTTATATACAAGCAATACATAGGAACTTTGCCTATGTGATTACATAGACTTATTTTATTTGAGGTTTTCTTTTTGCTTTTCTTTTAATTTCAATGTGTACATGTATCATGTATATTATTTAAAAAATTCTAAAAATATAAGTTTGTAAAAATAATGAATAATGAATATAATGAATATTTTAATCGGATAAACTGTACAATGAGGGCCAAAACCTAACTTTCACAGATGAAATCCAAAAATTATGAAACCAATTTTATTAAATAGCTCTTGAAAAGTTATATACAATTAAAGGTGTTTTTGGTGGATTTTGAGTTTTTATGTGCAAGGATATGGGTCTGTGAAGTTGAGATTCTGGCTTTTTATTCTGTGTATAAAATGTACATTGTATATTATTTTTGTACAAACTCAATTTTGTATATTTATTCATGTTAATATCTACAATTTCATGTACAAAATATTTCTATTTCATGAATAAATAATTATATACAAAATAGGTGTCAACAATGCATAAATGAATGAATAAACAAATGAGAAATTTATTGTATTATTGGCCCTTATCTCCCCCTACTTTCTTCTTTGTCGACCAAGCCAATTCTTAACTTGGTCTTGGGGTCGGGTCATAAAATATTTTCAATATTTTATTCCTTTTTCTTTTCTTATCTTTATTCTATAATTTTGGCATTAAAAACCTTATTTTATGTACAATAAATACAATAAATAATAGGTGCTATTATGTGCAAATTGATGCTATTTACATGCATTTGCTTGGGTTTTTAAGGCTAAAATGATAGAATAAAGGTGATGAAATGGAGATTCATCACCCCCCTATACTTGCCTTTGCTAGTCCCTAGCAAATACATATGCAATAAGTACAAAAAGAATAAAGAATAAGAAGAAAAGAAAAATCAAAAATAAAGATTTTAAAAGAATAAATTTAATTGATCATGATTATTAAACTCATCTATACAAATCAAAGTTTGGAGCTCAGGTTAGACCTTGGTGTGAAAATGTGTGTGGAACCTAGTCGGGAACCAAATTTAAAACACAACAGCCTTCGAGAGTCACAGAACTCGGTTCAAATTACCTCAATAGCTAGGTCAGAACTAGCCTATATCATACGTAAACCTGATGACTATAAAGCTGACTTGTACAGTGTAAGTGATAGTGGTTCTCCCCAACTGAAATGGCCAAGAGACTAACTTCTCCAGAATGACAACCCAATGATTCCCCAATCCAACCCTCTACCGTCGAGGAGCGGGGTATTCCCTTCTAAGTTCAAGTGGCATCCAACTCAAGAGGAGCAGGTGAAGAAGAGAATGGACGGTAGCCAGTGTAGCTACCTATCCTGGGATGCAAGACCAGTGTAGTCAAGTCATCCAGCTGCAGGTTCACATGGTATAACTTTGATGCTCAAGCTTGTTTATTTTCTATACAACATATATACATACTCCGGCAGGCACTTTATTATTTTTATTTACAAGCCTGTCCACTTTTTTGGAGTTTTTTTTCAAACATTCTATTTACAGCAGCATTTACATAAGGACTTTTTTCCTCTTGAACCAGAAGACTATCCCTCTTTTTGAAGCTTTATTGCAACCCACACTCTTCTGTCATTCGACTTCATTGAAACTGGACCAGGTTGGGGTGCATGATGAATCCCCATTCAACACTCTTTATTCCTTTATTTTAGCTAGAAACCTTGGCAAAATACCATGTAAATACCTGTAAATATCATAAATTATCAAAATGCATGCATCATGTAATTAATCATAATTAGCATGTTTTTGTGTAAAAATAAAGGAATAAAGAAATAAAAGAAAAAGAGGGAAATATTTAGAATAAATATTGAGTGACCTAATCCCAAGGGAAGGCTCAGCATGCGCCTGACCGCAAAAGAAACCAAGTAGAGGGAGATAAGGTCAATCATGGTGTACATAACCCTATGTATATAAATAATTTATTTTCCTCAAAATAAAAATAAAAGTGTTTCTCATATTTTGTACATATTTATAAAAATAAAATAAAAATCATAAAAATCAAAATAAAAAATCATAAAAATCATTTTCCATCTTGTATATATACCATGTACATATGTATATAGATCTATTTATTTAACTAATGTAAATAAATCATAAAAATAAAATAAAAATACCTTTTTATTCCAAATTTTATGTTGTAAATAAATAAAATATAAAATTGGAATAATTATGCAAAAATAAACAACTAAAAATAAAAATAAAAAATACATATGTGAATATACCTATATATAATAATAATATAATGTAAATACATTATTTATTTTTCAAAAAAATAAATAAAAATCACTAAAAAATAATTTGAGAAATAGTAAACATTTTTCATGTTCAAATGTTTTTGAAATAAAATCATTTACTAATTTTAAATGAATTTACAAATAATTAAGAAATGGAATAATTTGATTGGTCCACGGGGGATTATTGATCCCCAGTCAACTTCCCCCCCGAACCACTTTGTACCCAGATCCGATTCCTACCCGATTTCTCCCCATTTTCTCGGATCGGTCCGATCACCTCTCACTTAAACCCCGGGCGCCGATCTTCCAGGAGGGATCCGCGATCCACGCCCGCCTATCCTCTTAGGGATCCGCTCCTTGGATTGCACGCTTCACGACCATCTTGTCGGACCCTTCATCATATATAACCAAAACCCCAACCACCTTCTCCCGCATCTTTGGCCTTCCCCCTCGTCGCCAGTGAGCTCCTCTCTTTCGCTAAGTGACAACTGTGTGAGAGAGGGTCGTAGAGAGGCACGGGCAGCCGGGAACCACTGATCCGACGCTTCCCACCAGCGTCCTCCGCCGCGAGGCGAGCCTGAGCCTCTAGCCCCGTCGAGCCATTGAGGCAACGACCCCGGAAGTCCCTGACCTCTAGCCCCAGACGATTCCAGCCACCTTTTACCCCCGATACTTCCTAGGTTAGGTCAATTTCCGATTTCCCCCATTTGCATCGCCGACCTTCGCTGGCCGATTCACGCATCTCCGATCATCTATTTGACCATCCGACCCTCGATTCACGCTTACGAGACTCCTATTCACATTCTCCGCACTTCCGATCATCTTGGTTCGCCCCAGAACCAAGACTCGAGTCTCCTCTATCATCGCTTCGCCAAATACCCCCGCTCCGCCTCATTCCGACCACCCCTTCGCCCGCTAAACAGGTCGAGGCACTTTGCCCTCGACCCAGCTATTGTTTTGTACAGCTTACAGGGTCAAATCGACCTCATCTGGTGGTCGACTCATCCGGGCATAGCATCTCCGAGCCACCTTCATCGTCGGAGCTCTCTAGAGCTCCTCAGCCTCATCGGAGCATCCCCAAGAGCTGCAGACCATCGTGACCGATCTGTTCCCCATCTCAGCAGTTCCGGAGGAGCTCCCCACCGCGCGCATTGGGTAAGCGAACTTCACCGACGAGCTATTCTTGGAGGAGATTCAGTTGTCATTCGATCGAGCCTCCTGCCCCAGATTAGATCGTCACTGTTCACTCGCGGGAGCCTCCAACTGTAGATCTATCTGAGGATCGAATCAGAGCCATCCGTTCGTGAAGGGTTAGCCACGCACCATAGTCGTCGGATCTCCACGTGGCACTCCTTCGTTCGTCAGATCTGAATAATAGGGGTAATTTCTCATAGGCCCCCATCCTTTTATCATTTCCATTTAGTCCTGTAAATATTTTAGGAAGTTGTTTTTATTTCAGAAGATTTGCACCTTGGATCTTGTAGTTTGCTTTATTTGCATTATAGTCCCTGTTTATGTGAGACACGTGCATCGACACGTGAGGGTGTGGTTAATTTGCCCTTTTAGTCCTGAACTCTATGTTTGTTACTGATTCATCTTTTTAAATAAGAATTACATTTATGCCCTTTCGTGTCTGAACCACGTACTGCACGCTTGAGGGTGTGGGCTACTTGCATTCCAGGCCCTGGGCTTTTTTATATTTGTTATTGTTTGGCCCTGGAAGTATGTTTCTTTGCACTTCGGTCCTTGTTTGATGTGTTCTTTGTTTGTATTGAATAAAATATCAAATCAAACCCAAATTGAGTGAAATTTGGTTACGTGGCTCCTGCCACTATGTAAAAATTTCACTAATTTTTTGGGACCTTTTTATGGCTTTTTGTTATTTTTAAAAATTCAAAAACACGTATTTTTACTACTGTCTAGAATAGATAATCAACTAAAAATATAAAAACTTCTTCAAAAATTCTAAATAAATTAGGGATTGTGTGTTTTGTGGTTTTCTAGCTTCTGTTAAATTTTTGTGCTATTTCGATTTACAAAATTCATAAAAATTGAAAAACCCTAAAAATATTATAAAAATCATTAAAAATTCTATAAAATTTAAAAATGCAAACTCTTTTTCTATAGTTTAGTTTTTGTATATATTTTTCATAAAAATTGCTTCCAGATTTTTATATGCCAATTATATATTTTTAAATTGGCCTTTCAAGTCTCGCTGCACATTGATCCACTGTTTTCCTCTTTCTCCATTTTTAGAAAATAAAATAAAAATTATAAAATTCCCATAAAATTACCAAAAATACTTAAAAACATAAAAAACATAAAAAATTATTTCAATTTTTAGAGCATTTTTGAGTGTTTAAATAAATTGTTGTGGTTGCTTTTTATGCATTCTCTTACATTTTCTTATATAATTAAAAACACAAAAAATTAAAAATATTAAAATCCATCAAAAACATTTTCTTCATTTTTTTATCGTCTTGACTATTTCGTAGGTCGTAAGGTCAACCCATGCTCCTTGAGTCCGACCCTGGTCGCTATACCAGGTTAATAAACTAGCGAGGACCACTGTTTGATTTCATTGTTTTATCCTTTGATTTGGTGGTTCCTTATTTTTCTTGTTAAGTCTGATTCTCCGAGATCCGGGTCGCAACGACCCTAGATTGATTTCTACCTCACCCGGATTTAGGAAGGGATTTTTCGGCTCATCAGTGCACTTCCCTTCCTAGACGAGGACGGATGTTTCCACCTGTGTGCGTCTCAGAGTGGCAAATCCGACCCCCTCACCACTTCAACTGAGTTGAGCCAAGTGAAAGGTGCAAGTGTCCAAGTTAGGTCACGGTCGACAAGAGTCGTGCGTGTGTCTCAAAAAATTCTAGTTAGTCAGTTGAGGTGACTTGAACCCAGCCCTGATTTCTCAAAGAATTAAGTCTTAATAGACCTGAAGTACCTTAAACCTAGTTCCCATGAGGTTCCAGTGCAGTTAGGTGTGGTAAGGTTCAACGAACCTCCAATTTTCAACTTTATTGGACTAGTTCAATTATCAAGCTCGATAATAAAAAATATACGAATGCTATGCAAATGCTATTTACACATATGCAAAGAATAATGCAATTTTGCAAAGAATTTTGAAAACAAAGAGAGGAATTTTTAATCAAAGAATAAATAAAAGAATTTTGGTACCCAAAGTATAAAATATATACAGCTATTTACACGGGCGTGCTGCTTTATTTTACAGGACTTAAAGTATTTACAGGTTTTAACAAAGCGATTTATTCAGGTGTATATAACGTTGATAAAGAATTTTATGTATTTTATTTTTCATTTATTTTATTTATTATGATGCTTTTATTCCTCAAATTTATTTGAAAATCATTTTGAAAACTATAGTACAAAATATTTTTTGCAAATATTTACAAACCTTGGAAAGCCATTTTGCAAAGATTTTGCAAACACTATATATACATTTTTCAAAATATTTTTACAAACATTTTCAAAATTATTTACAAATATATTTTCAAATTCTTTATTTCGCATAAATATAAGAATTTTTGCAGTCAAAATATTTTTATAAAGGATGAAAATATTTCACAAAAAGTTTTCCAAACAGTTCACACCATTTTTCAAATCATTTTGCAAAAATATTTTTAACCTGATTTATTAATCAGTATATACAAAAAGAATCCAAGGAATAAGAAGCATTATTAATTACTTTTCAATGAATTATATCATATTTTTAGCCATATTTATTAATAATTATATGAAAGTACGAGTTATGTCTAAAGTATATACATAGTATATACAACCCCCCTATACTTAGCATGAGCTATGTCCTCATAGGTCAAAGAGAAAAAGAGAAGACATAACTCGTGTTGAGTATAGAAAAGCCTATACTACAACGGCTAAAAGAATAACAAATGAAAGAATAATGAGATAAGTAAATAAGAAAATAACCGTCCCCCTATACTTAGGATCAAATAATCCTAAGTATAACAGATTGTACACAACGCAGGGAGGGTCAAGGGTGGGAATAAACATATCAATGAATGAATCAGAGGTGCGACCCCCCTAAACTTAGGACAAAGTACGTCCTGAGTAGAGAAACCGACACAAAGGGACGACACCTTTTATTTAGATAAGAGGTATGAAAAATAAAAGAAGAAAAGATAGATATATACAGATAGATGAAAAGATCGTGGAGAATATACGCATCACTTCCCCTATACTTAGGGTGAGATATCCCTAAGTAAAGGCAACAACAAGAGTGATGAAACTGAATGAGGAAAGAACAACGCGGTGTGTACCCCCTATACTTAGGACAAGGTATGTCCTAAGTGTAGACACAAAGATATGGCGATAGATCTAGGGCATACATAACATGCGGGAGAAAGAAGGAATAGACAAAACACATATATACCACAGGTAGAGACTGATGAGGTACAAGACGGCATCTGACAAGTGAAGACCGTACTCGCATCATCGTCTCCTGTGAGAACAGTGACGCCATCAAACAGTGTAAGACACCCAGATATGCAGTCAGGTGGGTATCGGATACCAAGCAAAATAGATCGAAAGGACAGATATCGAGTCTGGTAGCATGAAGCAGTCAATCGGCTCATAGGGCCATCATGAGGGAACAAAGCCAATATAGTAAGACCAGGAGGACGAAGGAACAGTACAGATTCCTCCGGTCAATCAGAGTCTCAATAAGATATGAAAAGGTAAGGAACAAGAGACATCGTGGTATTCGGTGGTCATGAGGACGGAAGATCATGGGGACACACCAAATACCACAAGACATGGCTCAACCCTGCAAGGGTCGTCAAAGGTGAGCAGGCTCAAAGGAGCCGGGAATCATAGAATAATCAGAAGACTTGGTCCAGTGATTCACAGATCAAATGCACAACCAAAGAGTTGACCAAGTACACAACATGAAAATCAGCCCCGCGCTCCAATAGAATGGAGACACAATCAGAAGGAGACCGAGTACACAGCTCAAAAGACTCGGCTTCATGCTCCAATAGACAGGAGACACAAGAAATGAAACTGAGTACCTAGAAAACGATGTACCCTCCCGCAGATAACCCTCGGGAAGTAGTACATGCTAATCGTCAAATAAATAGACAAAAACTCAGCCTTGCAAGGGTCATCAAGGTGAGTGGACGCAAAGGCGTCAGTAATCCATCAGACAGGTCCTCAGGTACGGTCTCGGTAGGCGACAAATCGTCTACCCAGCAGAAGAGACTGGAGGATCTAAAGAATGTGGCAGCGTCCCGCAGACAACCCTCGGGGAACATGCTGTCGGCTAGTAATGGAATGCTCTGATATCAAGAGCTCAACCTCGCGAGGACCGTCAAGGCGAGCAGACTCAAAGGAGTCTAATCAGATGGGTCCCATGATCTGCAGATCGGATATGCAACTCAGGGTGGGACCAAAATCATAAATATCAGATGACTCGATTCCGTTCTCCGCAGGTCGGAGACACAGTCATCAAAGAGAGTGTCGCATGCTCCTGCAGATAGTCCTCGGGGAGTGATATGAGCTACATACTGAATAATCAGAGTACATCTCGTCCTTGCGAGGGTCATCAAGGAGAGAAGGAGGCTTAAAGGAGTCGGATCCATCAAACGGATCCACAGAGAATATGGTCTTGGTAGACGATAGACATCCTACCAGCAGAAGAGACCATCATAGCTATAATGTGCCATAGCCTCTCGCAGATAACCCTCGGAGAGCTATGAACTAGGCGGTGAATAATCGAAATGAAAGCTCAACCTTACGAGGACCATCAAGGCGATCGGACTCAAGGGAGTCTAATCAAAGGGGCCCTGGATTGGCATGGATATGGAATCCAAAGCGAATATCAGATGACCCGATTCTGTGTTCCAACAGAATGGAGACACACACAGCAAGTGGAATCGAGCCGATAGAAAGTGGTGCATCTTCCCGCAGATTGTCCTCGGGGAACGATACACATGAGATAGTGAATCGTCAGACCATATCTCTACCTTGCGAGGGACGTCAAGGAGAGAGAAGAAGGATCAAAGGAGCCAGATCCATCAGACGGATCCATATAGTGGTCTCAGTAGTCAACGACTCGACTACTAGCAGAAGATACCAAGAGATCGGAAATGTGTCATAGCATCTCGCAGATAACCCTCAGAGAGCTATGAACTAGGCATCGGGTTAACAGAATATCAAGGCTCGTCCTTGCGAGGACTGTCAAGGAGAGAAATCAGTCTATTGGCCTCGTGTACTGACAGGTCGGGTACACAATCACAGGGGGAGTCCAATCAAGCATATCATCTGACTAGGTTCCGGGTCCCACCACAATAGCAACCCAAAAAGAGAGCATGAAACCAAAGTCCGAGAAAGTGTCGCATTCTCCTGCAGATAGTCCTCGGGGAGTAATGCAATCTGAATCAGTGCAGGTCATGGGAATGCTGGCATGGAATCTCAGGTCCTCGAAATATTATGAATCCATCAATCAACAGGAGGGCATAAGATCAAGTGGAGGGACAAAAGAACAGAATATCAATCGTAATGCAATCCCTTGAAGTCAATCCAATCAGCTAAGATGGCACAATATTATCGGGAGTCATGTATGTGACATGGGTGGATCAAAGAGTCAGGAGATCAATGATGGGTCAATAAAGAAGATGAGGAGGTTCATGGGGGTTCGGGGCACCGTCATCATGAAGCATATATCAAGATAATCAATCCAAAATCCGAATCAAGACGGGTCGAGCCGAATGGGTAGATCAATCAATCAGGTCTCATGGATTCCTCATCGAAGCAATGGAAATCGGTCATATCCTCAATCCGGTGTGCGAGATCAAAAATTTCGCATTTACGCATCACACCTATGCTCGTGCCAGAAATCAAATAACCTCAAAAACATGCACGTATATGATCACAATCCCATGGGCACATCGATTCAGCATCCTCAATAGTGGGTCCGACTTACACAAATAATCAAGGTAATCATGAAATCCTCGATGCGGGCCTCATCGATGTGCACAATATTCCTGGGTAATAGAAAAGTGACACAAAGGGGATGAGGAGGGCGGGCGAGAAGATCAGAACATAGAGACAATTGGGTGTTCCACACAAAGCGGGAGCACCGATAAAAGTGTGTTTCGAGGAGGATGATCTCCTAGATCCATACAAGATGGGGATAGAAGAGATGGTACGGTGGATACGAGGAAGGTGGTGAAGAAGTGGGATGCGAAGGACTTGGCAAAGAATGACTCGATGTGGATGAGGAGGTATATGTATAAGAGAGGTAGAGAGACTCAAAGATGAAAAAGATGACTCGCAGGAATGGTACTGATGGCTCTAGGAAAGATGGAAACATAACAGACTCCAAGTCACAATCAATACACAAGGCAAACCCCCAATTCACCTACTCGACACAGTGAAGACTGTCAGGTGATGGTCATTTATCTTTTCGGTTTTAGAGTTAGGTGATAACCACAAAAAATGTACAAACACTTAGGAGGCTTGACGGGATTTGGGCTCTACTCCTTAGTGTGTACGTGAGCAATTAAAACACATACAATGAGGGGGTTGCTCTCCCCAAGACAAGGAAGTCCATTACATTTTCTTTTAAGTCCAATAGAGTTAGCAATCCCGATTTTATTTAAGTTATCACTTTTTTGGGTATTTTCAACGCACGTGCCTATTGAGGTTCCCATTTCCATTAAGCATCCTAAGTGGTCAAAATCAGAGGGAGAAGATCGGAAAAGCCATGCAAGTCGAAAATCAATGATGCATGCCAAGTAAGAAGACTTACAGAGCTTCCCAGCTCTCTCCATGCGAGATGCATAACAGAATTGAAACCTATGTTATATGCAAATGCAAGCCGGTAGAATTGCCCGAGGTACAGGATGCTATTATCGTGAAGAACATATTTCAAAATTGACTAAGTCCCAAAATCGTATCTATAGGTACATGCATATATATTAATGTTTGGGCCTTAGTCTACGTCAAACAATCCTAAGCTAGGGCTCATCCACACAAAATAAAAATAAAATAAAAGTAAAAGCATCAAAATCATCGAGGCCCCCAAGGGAACAATCCCTCGGGTAATGGACCTCGGGAAGTTGCAGCGGGAGAGTCATGTATTATTACATGGCAAGTGTCTCTCTCTCACATAAATATACATAATAAAATAAAATGCACAAAAATAGATACAGTCTTCAAAATTTCTTCTCCCTCTGTCTTTAAGGCTCTCTCCTACCGGCTAGGTTCGAAAGTCGGCTTCGCCTCGCTCGGGTGCATTGGTCCTCCTATGAGGTCCTCCGTCGCTTGGCGGTCCCTCGCATCAAAGACAAAGAAAGAAGGAGGTCAGAACAGTCAACCAATAATGTCAATAAGTAATCAAATAAATAAATAATAAAATAGACACTGGACATGAGCAAAGAATTAAATGAATGAATGAACAATCACACAAAATCCGTTGCCTCCCCGGCAACGAAGCCATTTGATGATTGAGAAAAATCGAGGATCTAGAAGTCTCACAAGGTGAGAGATCCTGTCACTGAATTGACCACTCAAAAATCCTCGGTTGATCAACAGTTAACCCACAATAAATATCAAGCAATGACTAGCAAAAATGTGGAGTTAAAATTTATCAGAACTCTACATGCAAATGTGTGTAGATGAAAGCATAAGTAGAGGTCGAACACTGGGAGGTGAATGGTTGTGTGGTGAAATCGAATGCGCATTTATTTAATTCTTGGTTCATGTCCAATTCTTATTGTTTTTGTGGGTTTTAAATTATATATATATATATATATATATATATATCTGTGTGTGTGTGTGTATTTATTTTAATTTTTGTTTTTATAATTTTTTATTTTGTTTTTATATTATATATATATTCATTTTGTTTTTATATTTTAAATTATATAATATAGGTGTAAATATAAAGAGATATATATAAGAGAAGAAAGAGAGATGTAATATATGGATACACACACACACACACACACACACATATATATATATATATGCTCAAAATATATTAGATATAATATTTTAGGCTTTTTATATTTTTCTAATTTTTTTATCTTTTTAGAATTTTAATAATTTTTATGTATTTTTAATATCAAAAACATCCCAAATAAGGGTTTAAATATATATGTCGAGATTAATTTGGGTTTTAAAAATAATAAATAAGTCCCAAAATTACCCAAATTAATCTTAATATGTTAATAATACATATAGATAATTATAAAATAGAAAAACATATTTTTAGTATTTTTGAAGTGATTTTTATATTTTTTAGGATTTTGGAGCTTCTTGAAATTTTTATGTTTTCTTTTTCTATTTTTAGGAGGTTTTCATTTTTTAGACTCAACAGATACATACATTTACTATATATAATATTTTTGTAATTTTTCAAAAACATTTTCTATTTTTTGGTATTTTATAATTTAAACAGGGCAAAAATGGCTCCTATTTCAATTTTAATAAACGGATAAAGTGCACAAGATGGCCAAATAAATATACATCGTAGATCTATAAGGCACAAAGCATTTATCCTAATTTTTGTGGATTTTTAGGAGAATGCTAGCTATTTTAATTAAATAGATAAAGACTACAAAAATTAATGTCCTGGTAAGGGTATATTTGCAATAAAAATAAAAGACCAGGAGCAATCTGCAATTATACCAACATAAAACCACATTTATTTAATGTTTATGAACTATTTTGTAATTACCAGAATTGCCCGAGCATATATGCAAAATACCCAATTTTGTCACCTCACGTGGGACTGCACGTGAGGTGACGTAGACTGGACCTATTTGCAATTAACAGAAGTACAGGGGTCTCAATGCAAAAAAATCCACTTATTTTTACATGTAATATTTTATTAACAATATTAATAATTAAATACAAAAAGGGTGAGGGGCGTATATACAAATTAGCCCTTAATAGCCTGGATCGGACGGCGCTGGAAAGTTGACGTGACACGTGGCGCCTCCACATTTGCCGATGACGCTTCGCCGATGAGCGGTGAAGATCAGATCCAAGGGAGAATCTAACGGTCGAGGCGTGGCTACATAGGACGGTGATGATCAAAACTAGGGCTCCTCCCCAAATCAGACCGTGGCTACTGCTTACGAAGAACAGGGAAGAACTCGTCGTCCCGAACTTCGTTCGTCGATTCCTCCCTCCACCAGCACTCTTCTTCGATCGTCAATGGCTCTAAATGACCGGCGAGGGCGTCCGCAGCCATTGGGGGTCTAAAGAGGCTCCAGAACCTCGTAGAGAGGCCTGGCGAGCTCCATGAAGAAGGGACCTCCAAGTACCTGCAGGCGGATGTGATTCGAGCCCAGGAGGACTACGTGGGGCGCGTGACCTGCACAAAAAGAACGAGGGGCTCGAGGGGTTGCTCCTCGACCAAAGAAATGAAGCTATTAGCCTAAGGGATGAGATGGGCGAAGAAGCTCCGGTGAAGGGAGGTGGATGAGCTTCGATTCGCAGAACCCAAGGGGTTCTGGTTGGTCTGGGATGGTCAGGAGGTGGAGAATGCGAGAGGAAATGAAATGAGGGCGAAATGGTGGTCGAGGAATAGGTCAAAGCACGGTGGAAGGTTCGCCGGAGCGGAGCTCCGGTGAACTACGACTCAAGCTATTCTACCGAATTAACCAACTAAAACATGTAATGAAATGCAGTAAATAAAACCTACGACTTATGCTAAGCTAAATAAACGAAAGAGCGCAGCTCATACCTGACTGGATAGCCAAGGAGCAGAGGTCGCCGACGACGGCGGCCTTGGGCGCACCTCCTTCCTCCACGAGCGTCCACGACCTTCAGGGGACCTCCATCTGTCACCTGGATGCACACTAGGCCGAAGGTGGGAGCTCTAGAGCTAGGGAAATGGCCAAAAACATGCGGAAGAAGAAGGTTGTTTATTTATTAACATGGTTGTGTGCCCTTATTGACCAGCTAATAATAAGGAATCGGGGATATGGAGAAGGTGTTTAAGATGCTCGTGTATATCTACAAGGATCGGGGAATAATTCGTCTGTAGGAGGCAATGTCATAAGATGCCTGTGGCGAGCGGAAATTAAGGGAGAAGATGGGCGAAAATACGGGTTACGTCATTTCAGCCGCCTGGAGGGACAGTTGACCAGGCGATCAACATTTGCAGAGTTGTGATTGGTCAATGTCAGCGCTGAATTGAGTTATTAATTAAACATAAAAATGATTTTATTAATTTTTGCATATAAAATAAAAAATTTTTATTAAATAATGTAGTATTTAGTTATGATTTTTATTTATTTTTTGATGTATTTTATTATGAGTTTATTTTAATAGTGTATTTATAGGTATATTTACATGTATATTGTACATTTTATTTTTATTTTGTGTATTTTATTTTATTATTTTATTTTATTATTTTATATATTTATAACTTATTTTTGTGAGTATAAATATAATTTTATTTTATTTTTATGAGTTTATTTCCATATTTAAATAAATAGGTATATATACTTTGTAGGTATACTTATAGGTATTTTACCTATATTTTATATATATATTATTAATGAATTTTATTGGGTTTTATTTTGGATTTACATTTTTAATGGAATATAGATAATATTTATAATTTAATAAAAATGTGAAAGAATAAAAGAATGAATTTCCCTTTTTATTTATATACAAGTAATACATAGGTACTTTGCTTATGTGATTACATAGACTTATTTTATTTGAGGTTTTCTTTTTAGTTTTTTTTAGTTTCAATGTGTACATGTATTATGTATATTATTTACAAAATTCTAAAAACATAAGTTTGGAAAAATAATGAATAATGAATATAATGAATATTTTAATCGAGTAAACTGTACAATGAGAGCCAAAAACCTAACTTTCACAAATGAAATCCAAAAATTATGAAACCAATTTTATTAAATAGGTCTTGAAAAGTTATATACAATTAAAGAGTGATTTTGGTGGATTTTGAGTTTTTATGTGCAAGATATGGGTCTGTGAATTTGAGATTCTGGCTTTTTATTTTGTGTATAAAATGTACATTGTATACTATTTTTGTACAAACTCAATTTTGTATATTTATTCACATTATTATCTATAACTTTCATGTACAAATTATTTCTATTTCATGAATAAATAATTATATACAAAATAGGTGTCAACAATGCATAAATGAATGGATAAATAAATGAGAAATTTATTGTATTATTGGCCCTTATATCCCCCTTACTTTCTTCTTTGTCGACCAAGCCAATTCTTGACTTGGTCTCGGGGTTCGGGTCATAAAATATTTTCAATATTTTATTCCTTTTTCTTTTCTTCTCTTTATTCTATAATTTTGGCATTAAAAACCTTATTTTATGTACAATAAATACAATAAATAATAGGTGCTATTATGTACAAATTAATGCTATTTACATGCATTTGCTTGGGTTTTTAAGGCCAAAATGATAGAATAAAGGTGATGAAATGGAGATTCATCAGTGGGCAATTTTCTTGAGGTTTTTATGGACGATTTTTCGGTCTACGAGGACTCCTTCGATCAATATCTTAATTATTTAGACCGAGTCTTATGAGGTATTGAGAAGTAAGTCAAGTGCTCTCGTGGGAGAAGAGCAACTTCATGGTTACAGAAGGAATTGTGCTGGGTCAACTTGTTTCTAAATATGGCATGGAGGTTGACCCAGACAAGGTGGAGGTAATTTCTAAACTTGAACCACCTACAACCATCTAGCAGGTCAAGTTATTTTTGGGCCATGTCAGTTTTTACCTATGATTTATCAAAGATTTCAGCAAGTTGGCCAGACCATTGGCCGAATTGCTAAGGAGAATGATTTCATTTTGGATGACTGCGTGCTCCTTGCCTTTAATCAATTGAAGGAACTTATTACTCAGGCCCTTGTCTTACAGCCACCGATTTGGACACAATCGCTTGAGATAATGGACATATGCGTCAGATTATACCATCGATGTTGTGCTCAGATAGAGGAAAGACAATGTCACTTTTGCAATTCACTACGCTAGTCCAACGCTCGATGAAGCCCAACGGAATTACATAGTCACTGAAAAAGAGCAGCTAGTGGTGGTTTTTACCTTGGAAAAATTCAGATCCTATCTCCTTGGGTCCGAAGTTATCATCTACACAGATCATTCAGCCATCCAGTATTTGCAGCAGAAGAAGGATGCCAAACCACGCCTCATCTATTGGATCCTTCTCCTCTAGGTCTTTGACCTTGAAATCCAATATCAACCTGGAGCAAAAAATGTGGTGGCCGATCACTTATCCAGACTTCCTGAGCCTGAATATCTTGAGCCGAACCCACAACTGATCACAGAAACCTTCCTAGACGAGGCAATTCTGTCAGTCACCTCACTCCCCTGGTATGCTTATATTATGAATTATCTTTGTGTCCAAGAGCACTCTACATGATTGGCTGAAGCTAAAAGTGGACAAATTTTTGTCTAAGTTGGGATGGTACAAATGCCTAAGATAGCCGGAACGAGGTATAAAGGGAGATTGTCAGTTGTTTCAGGAAAGTAGAACTGCAGTCTCTGAGAAAAGAAGTTGATGACCCTTCTACCATCTGTCAGGCTTTCGGAAAATTCCCCACAGCTGCCTAAATCCATTTCTACGAGTGGGAGGATCCATATCTATTCCGTGAGGGGACAAACTGCGTCTAGAGGAGGTGTATTCCTCAGAAGGAAGTTCCAAGTGTCCTCGCATTGTGCCATGATCGAGACTCCAGAGGATATCCTTCAAGCAAACGAACGACAGCAAAGGTACTTCACAGTGGCCTTTGGTTGCCTTCATTATTTAAGGATGCAGAAAAGTATGTCAAGTATTGCACTGACCGCCAAAGATGGGTGGTACCCTAGGAATGACAGATACGATGCCTTTGAAGTTCATTCACATATCAGACGTTTTCGCCCCTTGAGGCATCGACTTTACGGGTCTATTTTAAAATAGCCAGGGTTAGAATATATTTTGCTTGCTATCGACTACGTGAGTCGTTGGGTGGAGGCTATTCCCGAACCGAACCGCCGACAGTTGGACTGTTTGTCGATTCTTAAGAGATGACATCATTGCATGATTCGGGATTCACAAAATTTTCATATCAAATGGGGGTAGTGATGAATCTCCATTTCATCATATTTATTCTATCTTTTTGGCCTTAAAAACCCTAGTAAATACGCGTAAATAGGCTTAATTCATGCATTTTATCACTCATGCATTGTGTGGTAAATAGTGTATAAAATACGGTTTTGAAAGCCAAAATTATAGAATTAAGAGAAGAAAAGAAAATAAAAAGAATAAAATATTGCAAATATTTTATGACCCAAAACCCCAAGACCTAGGCATCTCGATGACTACGTCGACCAGGAATAAACTCGAGGGAGATAAGGGCAAAAAAATAAAAATTCCTTTTATTTAATTCATTCTTTATTTATCTTGGGACATATTTTTAGTTCTACTTTTTATACTTTAAATAAATAAACTTTGTACATAAAAGTTGTAGATAATTAAATATAGAAAAATACAAAATTGATTTAATACAAAAATAATATACAATGTACAAAATTAGCCTGAATAAGTATCCAAAATCCCAACTTCCCAGACTTGTATCTCTCAAATAAAACTCACAATATATCAAAATCACCTTTAATTGTATATAACTTTTAATAAGCTATTTAATGAACGTGGTTTTATATTTTTTTTTGAGTTACAGTTTGAAAGTTAGGTTTTGGACCCCTATTCTATACTTATAACGAATAAAATATTCATATTATTCTTTATTCATTATTTTATAATTTTATATTTTTATAATTTTGTAAATATTATTTATAATATATTTTAATATTAAAACAAGAATAAAAACATAAAGAAAATGCAAAAATAAAATATATATAGAAAATACATAGATTAATTATCTGTAACTATATTATATAAGTAATACAACTATTTGTTTCATTGAACATAATACATAAAAAAATAAAATAAAAATATATTTAAGTTTTTAAAAATAAGTTATAAATATATAAAATAATAAATAAAATTAATTATTTAAAAAATAAAATAAAATACATAAAAACATATATACATATACCTATGTATAGACCTTAAAAGGGAACTTGTAATTCCAAACCTCGAAAAAATAAATAAAAACATAAGAAAATAATAAATATTTTTCATTTTATAACCTAAAATTAATAAAATCATTTAATATTTTTTATTTATTTTTTAAATAGTATCTAAGATGCTTTTTCCTGGTTGGTCCATGTGGACCAACCAGGAGCCTCGGTCAGTTGACCTCGATCAATTGACTGTCCTATGTCTTGTAGCCGTGTTAGACCTTGGTTTTCCCCAGTTTTCTCGATTTTTTTCGAGGGATTTCCTTGCATCCTTTTGCGATACAACTGTTTCTCCTCGTGGGATGAGCTTACACGCCCATGGCTCCCCTTGAGGATTGCATCGCCTGATTTCCATCGTTCTTTGCGTCACTTCGACCATCTTGTATAAAAGCCACCTGACCTTCGAGCCCAAGTTTGAACTCCTTTTGGTCCATTTTACTTCTCCTTCCTTGCACTGAGGCTATCTGGTGGTGATAACACCAACTCCATCCTAGTTGGGAGGCGTTTGACGAGTCTTTCGACGGTCTCCACCACCTCCATCGGCCACCGGTGTCGAGGTACATCTCCCTACCATCCCGACCGGTTGAGGTCACCTCTATTGCATTTTTAGTTCCTTCTGTTAGTTGTAGATGTAGGATCATTTTTCCATTCGTGATTTGCATCTTAGCCATTCAACCGCACTCGCCCGTTGCTTGCTGAAGCTCCGCTCCGGTGTGCTTTCATCTCGTTCACCCACGTAGTTCCCACCTTCTTTTGCCATCTGGAGGGTCGCAGCAATTTTCCTGCGACCTCTTAACTTCTCTTGCAGGTACCTGGAGCATGACGCACGCTTGGAGGCGATTTTAGACATTGCCGGAGTGGCCTAGAGCTCCTTCTCGACCTCAACGACGTGAGAGAACTCCGGTGAGCGTCGGCCCCTTTTGATGCCACCAAGACCGAGAAGACCACCGCAGGAGTCCAACCGACCATTTTGGAAAATTATTTTACCCCTATTTTAGGATATTTTTTACTTTAAAATTATAAAAATTAGCAAGAATTCTTGAAACATCACAAAAATAGTAAAAAATCATCTCAACCCCAAAAATATTTTATTTTCTTTTTTAGTATTTTTGTTAACTAGTATATATATTATAGCCTATATTTTATATATATCATATATATAGCTTTATATATCGTTTAAAGAAAAAGAAAATATAAAAATATAAAATATAAAAAGAAAATATAAAAAATAAAATAAAAATCAGAATATAAAATTATAAAATCAAAATAAAATAAAAAATATAAAATAAAAAGGCCACAAAAATTGCAACTTGGCTAAGTGTTGGAGAGATAAAGTGTGCATTGATTTCTTATCTTGCCTGCTCTATTCCCTTGCTTCCTTTGTTCGATCCCTACTTGCTTGCCACTATACATTCTTAGTAGGGTATAATAAACTCTAGCTCTTAATTTCTCAATTATTTGCGTGGGTTAATGGTTGAAACTACAAGAGGATTCGAGTAGTCGCCTTAGTGATAGTGAGTCTGAATTGTCAGGCCATTATTTAGCGACTCCCATCTAATCGTTTTCAAGGTCAGAATCATCATATACACAAGGATGACGAAGAGCAGTTTGTACAGTGTCATCCTTGGGGTCAAAGGTGGGACAAAAGGTGAGCAAATGTATGAGCAAATGATCTAGAATGGGTGCCCTCTCCTAGTCCAAATCAACAATATGTCTCCCAAAATATTTTTTCTCTTTAATTTTTTCTCATGTTTTGTGTTTTTGGCAATTACAAGCTCTCATATGTGTCCTCAAATGAATTCATGTCATCAAATGGTGAAGCATCAATATGGTTCTTATTTAGGCTAATGAGGATATCTATCCTCTATCTCATATGCTCCATCATCTAGTTCAAGGTCTCAAGTGAGGTCTTCATGAGAGGTGACTTCGAAATCTCAGTATCGGGTAAGTGGAATGAGGGTGGTGGGTATGGACAAAAATCCAACTCCAGAGCAAAGTCATCCTGAAAAAGTGGATTGTCAAAATGTGAGGGTGATGGTGGTGGTAAATCAGACTCAACATCCAATGCCTGAAATAGTGGGTTAGGTGGATATGTACAAAATTCATGAGCAAAATCCTCCTGGAAAAATGGAGGCGTATTGGTTGGAGGGTACAAAGGATCCACAAAGTCCACGTAAAATTCGCTCCCGTCGGCCACCTCGAAACAAATGGAAAATGACCGAGAAAGCACGATGGTCAAGTCAAGAGATATGAGAAAAAAGCACAAATGTGTAGAGACGATCGGGTATACACACAAACAAACTCACACAAAGCAAACCCCTCAATTCATTTACTCAACTTGGTGAAGACTGTGAAAGTTTGGTATTTTTATCTTGTCTGTTTTTAGAGTTATGTGAGAATCACAAAATTGTACAATCACTTAGGGGCTTGGGATTTCGACACTAGTCCTTAGTGTGTACGTGAGAAAGTAAAAGCGAAGACAATGAGGGGATTACTCACCCTAAGACAATGATTTTCCTTTTAATCTATTTTAGGGTCAAGTAATATTAACAGGCCCAATTTTATTTGTTATCACTTTTTTTTGAATTTTTATAGAGAATGAAGGAATCCTATCGGGGAATCATATACTTTTAGCACCTAGGCGATCAAAATCAAAGGGAGAGAGTTGGAAAAGCAATGCAAGCGACAAATCAATGATGAATGCTAAAGCATACATGCTTACCTAGCCCCCAGCTCTCTACATGCAAGGATGTCAAGCATAATTAAAATCTATCTATATGAAAATGCAAGCCGATGAAATCACCCTAAATCAGAAATTGATATTATCATGAAGAACAAATACTAATCACTCATATATGGAACCTAAAAGTTCAGTCTTGGAGAGCTCTTCGATGCCCGCAACAACGGGTCCAGCAAACGCTTTATAGATCCCTCTCTGCGCTCGATTCCAAGTATAAATGACAAGAAACTAAAATTTGACTAGATCCAAATGTAGACTATAGACACATGTAATGTTAATTAAGTGTTTGGACCTAATACTATCATCAAGCAATCCCAATGCTAGGGCTCAATCACACAAAACAAATAAAAGAAAATCATGAAACAAATAAAAAGAATGGTGGTGAAAATGTGGCAAAAACGACGAGGCCCTCAAGGAAATAATCCCTTAGACAATGGACCTCGTAAAGAGTGAAGTGTCCTGAGAGTCCTGGATATTACAAATTAATAGTGTCTCTCTCACTTTGAATTGCAAATAAATAAACAAAATAAAGGAATTCCATTTGTTCAAAATTTCCTCCAACCTTCCTTTGATATTGCCTTCTGACAACTAGGTCAAAAGGTTGGCCCGGCTTCACGTGGGTGCCTAGGCTCCTGGAAGAGCCTCCCTAGATCTACGGTACCTCGCAGCAAAATCAACAAAGAGGAGGGGTTAAATAATTCAAAATAATATCAAATAATTCAGCAAAAATATAGGCAGAAAAGACACAATCAAATAGAACCAACCTATACGTAGATGCTCCCCGGCTATTTTGTTGAAGGAAATTTTGTGCGGGTCTAGATATGTCTCACATAAGGCGGAGACACATTCAATACGGTGACCCACAAGAAACCCAACTTCAAACAACAACTAACCCACAAGTAAATCAAGCAATGAAATAAAAATGTGGAGTTAAAATTTATTATAACTCTACAACAAGGATGTGTATAGGTGCAAGTATGTGTAGAGGTCGAACATAGGGACCAAAAAGGATCGATCGGGCAATGAAGTGCAAAATTAATTGTGTAATTCTTCTTGTCTAATTTTAAATTGTTTTTGTATGTTCTTCATTATATATATTTTTATTTTTATTGTTTATATATATTTTTTATTGATCTTAATTTTTTATTATCATTTATATTTTCAGATCTTTAAAGTTCTTTTTCTTTTAAATATATGATATAGGATATATAAGACTATATGTACAATAATAGATAATACAATTATAAATACAACTAAAAATAGTCAAAATATATAAAATAAAATCATTCTTAGGTTCAAATATTTTTATACTATTTTTTTAACTTTTAAGGAATTTTGCTAATTTTTAAGGATTTTTAAAGTCAAAAATATCCCAAATAAAGGATTTAAAAAATTCCTGAAAGTAAAATGAAGATTAAAAATAATAAATTAATTCAAAAATTCATCAAATAAATTTTAATAGATAGATAATAATATAAATACAAGTTAGAAATAGGAAAATATATTTTTCGTATTTTTAGGAATTTTTAATCTTTTTATATTGGATTTTAGAGCTTTTAAATTTTTATGTATTTTTCTATTTTTAGGGTTTTATTTCTAGAGTTGTAAAATAAATGGACTAACAAATAATTTTTGGGATTTTTTAAAAACTTTTATATTTTTTGGTATTTTCTAAGCTAAACAAGGAATATTTGTGCTCTATTTGGTTTTTTTATAAAATAGGGAAAAGTCCTAAAATGATGATCTAAAAATGTGGTGTGAATCTACAACATAGCAGGAGCTTAACCCTATTTTTGCATGAATTTAGGAGCACAACTGCAAATTATAAAAATAATAGACCATACATAAAAATTATTAAACTAGTAGGGACACATTTGTAATTAAAAATAAACTAGAGGTCTATTTTGCAAAATGTCAAGAAATAAATTAGTAGAATATAAAGTTCATGGACAAAACGAAAATACAAGAACTTGCAAGGTCACAGTCGCAAAATAGCCATGCCCATGTGCATAGGTGCGTGCGCCTCGCTAGCACAGGTCAATATGCAAATATAATAAGTTCAAGGTATTTTCTACAAGTATTACAAAACTTTTAACACGATAGATGAATGCTTGTAGATGAAATATTAAATACAAAAACGCGCTAGGTTTAGAATGCAAAATACCCAATTCTGCGCACTATCGGACAACGACTAGCATTCCACTTATACACATGGCAGCTCCACGCGGAGCGATGACACTTCGGCTGGACGCTCTAGATTAGATGATCCCAGGAGATCCAATGGTGTTGGCCTAGCTCAATCAGAAGGCTATGCTCTAATCTAGAGGCGAGGGTCGATTCAACAGGTGCTACTCCTCGCAAAGAACAATGACGAACAACAGCCTACCTTCATTTTGATCCATAAGAACATGTGACTCGAGCCAATTCTCTGGGTGCTGATGGCTTAAAGATGATTGTAGAAAGATTCCTCAGCTGGTTGACCTCATCAAAATGGTTGGGGACCTCGAGAGATGCCCCGAAAAACCCTGGGGATTGGAGTCTTGTTTGAACTTCAAAAAGCCATGCAAAAATGATTTCTTGCTTTGTATCCTGCAGGGAAGTGGTCAGCAATAAAATACGACGCTCTAGGGAGATCCCGGGGGTGGAATGGAGGAGAAACGATGAATCACAGGTAGTCGAAGCTTGATGGCTCGGGCGAGGTTGTAAGACTTAAACTGGGCTAAAAACAATAATCAAAAGATAAAATAAAAGAAGAAAACTTAACCTAAAAACTACATCTATCTAAAGAGTTAAAGGAAAGCTAACCTCACTTGGCTGGAGCCAAGGAGATTCACCTCGGTGGCAAAGGAGCTCGCCGAAGGTGGATCGACTCAAATCGACTCTAGTACTCAACATGAAACCACCAGGGAGATTCGTATTGTCACCACGGTGCTCGACCCGAGTGGAAAACACAAAGAAACTGGAGGAAGAGTGATCAAACGAAGGAAGAAGGTGCGGAGCTGCTTATGTACAGGGGGAGGTTGGATGTTTTTCGAGGAGAGATCACGGGTGTTGCCGTAATGCTCTGCCCTAGGAGAAGGCTCGACGTGGATCTTGGATGTACAAGGAAGATTTCTTATGAAGGGTCTAATCCTTCTCGAGCAACGCACTTTGTGCGAAAAAATTGAGAAAGAGGGCTCATGTGATCCGTCAGAACGGGCGGGGATAGAGGACGTACAGTTGACTTGTGGTCAACTAAAAGAGGTCCCCGGTTGGTTCACGTGGACCAACTAGGAAAAAGGAATATAAAATTATGTGTAAATTAAATAATAAATGATTTGATTAATTTTAAGCCATAAAATAAAAAATGTTTATTATTTTCTATAGTATATTATTATTTTTTTATTTTTATGAGGTTGTTTATTATAATTATATTTAGCGTTTTATTTATAAGTATGTTTTATCTATATTTTGTATATTTTATTTTTATTTTTTATTTTAATTTGTATTCACTTATTTTATATATTTATAAATTAATTTTACATACTTAAATATGTTTTTATTCTATTTTTCTAATGTAATATTTACACTTAAATAAATAAGTTTATTTAGCTATTTTGTCTGTGTATTTTATATACTTATTTTATTTTATATTTTATTTATTGTTTTATTATATTTTTAATATGTGAAAGTATTATAAAAATATTTATAACATTCCAAAAATATAAAATAAAAAAAATAAAGAATAAATAAAATGAATATTTTATCCATGTATACTATACAATATGAGTCCAAAACGTAACTTTCACATACTAACTCCAAAAATATGAAATAACCTTCATTAAATAGATTATTAAATGTTATATACAATTAAAGTGATTTTGATATTTTTGAATTTTCATTTGGGAGATCCGGGTCTATGAAGTTTGAGTTTTGAGATTTTATTTTGTGTGTAAAAATGATGTTGTATATGATTTTTATGCAAACTATATTTTGTAACATTTTTATCTACAACTTTCATGTAAAATGTTTTATTTATTTTATGATAAATAATAAAGAATAAAATAGGTCCAAAAAAGGACTTATTGGAGAATAAATAAATGGGATTTTAGTGTATTTTTGGCCCTTATCTCCCCCTACTTTATTCCTTGTCAATTAAATCAATTCTTGACTTGGGTTCAGGGTTTAGGATCATAAAATATATTTGGTATTTTATTTTTTCCTTTTCTTTTCTTTATTCTATAATTTTGGCATTAAAAGTAATATTTTATGTAGTATTTATACAACAAAGAATAAATGTTAATTTGTACAAATAAAGGTTATTTACATGCATTAGATAGGGTTTTTAAGACTAAACTGATAGAATAAAGGTGATGAAATGGAGATTCATCAAGGTCCAGTCATCATGATGACTTGGTCGACAAGGAATAAAGTGGGGGGGGTAGGGAAGTCAATTTTACATAAAAAATAGCTCAGAAACCCTAATTCTATTGCCCAATTTGGGATCTATTTTATTCTTTATTATTTATACCTCAAATTAATAAACATTCAACATGAAATTTGTACATAAAAATACAAAGAAAAACACAAAATCTACTTCATTCAAAAATAATGCATAATGTGCATGGGACACAGAATAAAAAGCTACAAAGAAAAATTTACAAACATGCATCTTCTTCATACTTACTCAAAATTGACCAAACTCATCTTTATTATTCATAAAGTTAAGTTATCTTTTTTATGAAGGTGGTTTCATCTAATTTGAAGTTAAGATGCAAAAGTTAGCTTTTGGGCCCTTGTGCAATATACATGTATATATTGGTCAATCTATTTATTATTTATATTTATCACTTTCTTATATTTTTATATATTTGCAAATATTACTTACATACATGTAAATAATAAAAAATAAAACCATTAAAATAAATAATGTACGATAATATATAGGTAAACTATACATCTAATACACATATACAATATATGTACATAATTGTCCATGTAAATAAATAAAATCAGAAAAATACAACAAAATATGTAAATATGTAATTAAATAAATTATAAATATATATAAATTATGTATATAAAATAATAAAATGCAAAATTAAAGTAAACTAGGTTAAATACAAGCATATATACCTATGTATATGCATAAAAATATCCATATATAATAAATAGTTTTATAAAAATAAAAAATTAGAATAAAATACTACATGAATACAAACATTTTTTATGTTCCAACCAAAATTTAATAAAATTTGTTATTAATTTTAATAGAATTAAGAAAGAATTTTTTTCATTTCATGGGTGGTCCACGTGGACCAACTAGGAGCTCGAGTTTGATGACCAGGCAGGCCAACTATACCACTCTCAACCTCCTCACTGTCAAAATCTATGATCAACCCATATTCTTCTTTTTTTCCTACTCGACTCATCATCCCTTTCATTTAAAAATTTACGCAACCTATGCTATGATCAATCATCTCTCACACCCATACCTTAGACTCCTTGTACATCTCGCCACTACCCATGATCCCTCGATCCTTGGAGCCCTCTCATCTATGCATAAATAAGCTCCCATATCTTCCCTTTGCTTTTGCTTCACCATTCCAGGTCTGTAACCCCAATAAGACCCATCTGAGTCGACTACTTGGTGGCAACATGTGCTTTCTGGCCTCGTCGGTGAGGACAAGGGCTTGGAGAGGTTGATCTCATGGTTGAAGCTCCACTCTGCCATGCCCTCTGCTCCTTAGCGTCAAACCCATGTATGAGATATTTTCATTTTCTTTCTAGGTAGATTTTTATACCTGTAATTCTTTTATTTCGTTCTATTAATTATTATTTTAGCATGGCTCTTCGTAATAATGTACACTAGAGCATTAGGCTCTAGCCATTGTCCTTTCATCTAAACCTAGTGTTCGGACTACTAAATCACCTCTGCACCTTCCCCAACCATTTATTCATCTTCCAGATCACTCGATCCAACCTGATCACTTCTAGATCAGTGAACAGATGCTCAATCTGCCTCCTTTGCCTGAGCATCACCGTTTCACCTCCACCTCTGCTTCTTTCGCATAATAATAGCCCAAATACCATTGCACAGTCTTCCTTGTGCGAACCATGTAGATATCTAGCGAAAATAGGGCCACTTATGTCCAATCACATCCTAGTTGCAACTCCTAGGTACCCAGACCTCACCTAGTCACCAGGACCCCATCGTTGGGTCCTGGACATTTTGGGTACCACCATCCATTGTGGATCGACATCAGAACTCATAGAGCACTCCAGCAACGAGGGATATGGCCTGGATCACGATGAATTGAGGAATGAGGGAAGAATACACTTGTGTTCTCCCCATTCTTGGGGAGTAAAGCATTGTCGTCCGATGGAGCTTGGGCTCTAGATTTACATATGGTGTTCGATCAAGCCGCCTATCAGCTATATGATGAAATCTGAGATCTAATCCCAGTCGTGTAGAGGTGAAGTGGTATCGACCAATCCTAGTCGTTGATTGCATTAGTAAAGCGAAGTGGTGCATGGATAGTTGTTCCTTTCATTTCGTTTCTTTTTTCAGTCTTCTAAATACAACTGTAGAACAAATATTCTTGTATATTTTGCACATTGGACCCCATCTTTCATGTATATTGTGTTTAAGTTTGTGCTATCTCACCTCACGTGGAGGCCCACGTGTGATGGGAAAATTGCAAGGATACCTTATTGGGTTCCTTTATCTATGTTTAGTCCTGGAAATTTGTACATGTGTGTTAAAAATTTGGACTATTTGCATGTGAAACCTCTGACTTTATTTCTATTACAAATATACCTCTGATATGCCTTTATTTAGTTTGTTGCATTTCTATTTTCTTTAAATAGTTCATGTGCTCTAAAAATTTTGGACAAATTATGGGATATGCTTAAAATGATGATGATGCATGTGCTTATTTTTATTTATCATTTTATTGCATTTCCCATTTATTAAAAATCATTCAAGACCTATTTATCCCTTCTAAATATAAAAATATAACAAATTTATAAAACATTATCTAAATATTCAAAAATAAATTATATATTATATATTACTATATATTATAACTCCAAACCAAAAAATACAAAAATAAAGCATCAAAAATTAAAAAACCCTCATCATCCTATAAAAAATTGCAAAAATAAATTAGTTTTCTATTGTATATTTTTCTTTTTATTATATAGCATATATAAAACTAGTTTAGAGATTTGTTGCCCATTTATCTATTTTTAAAATCCAAAATAACCCGGCATGTTATTATATTCCCATTTCTGTTATATTTTAGACTTTAAAAATACCTAAAAATTAGAAACAAGTACACAAAAATTCAAAAAAATTGGATACAAATATTAAAAACAAAAACATTGTATCTTATAAATTTTGATTATATATGGTTAGATTTACAAATATAAACCCTATATAGGTTATTTATACTATATATACTTATATACTTATATTAATATGATTTGTATTTATAAATTCCTATAAATCTATATAAACCTTTGAAAAATAAAAAGGATTGTTCTCTTATATATTTTCCATTTTTTATATATTTATTATAAATATATATCATATATATTATTTATATTGTACATATTATTATATATAGATATATATAATTTTTATATCTTAAAAATAAAAGGAAATAAAAAATTAGAAAAATGTAAAAAGAAAATAAAATTTATAAAATTTAAAACATAAAAATATAAAACATTAAAAATCTATAAAAAAAAATAAATATAATTAAAAACCTACAAAATACTTAAAAGGCAGAAAAAGTTCAAAACCTTTTATTGTTTATTTTATTAATATGTAATAAATTCTAATCTGTGACTTGCTCTCAATGGTTTGACCACTACACGTGCTTGTTATACAGATTTATTTGCAGGATATAATAAATTTCAACCCCACACAATTTTCGTTG
Organism: Ottelia alismoides; assembly: GCA_037367405.1. Classification (NCBI taxonomy): domain Eukaryota; kingdom Viridiplantae; phylum Streptophyta; class Magnoliopsida; order Alismatales; family Hydrocharitaceae; genus Ottelia; species Ottelia alismoides. The sequence goes on along the minus strand of JAZKJV010010939.1, from coordinate 1,413,983 downwards.
ATTTATCACATATTGAAGGTTGATTGTTGTTTTAATTGGTTGATAGGATCCCATAGTTGAGAGAGGCACCGATACAACGATTTTGGATCTGATTTGTCTGACACCGAAGGCCCTCCAAGACTGGACGCTGGGATTCCCATTTGACTGATTGAACAAATTCATGAGAGAATCATCCTTGTTATATATTTTTAGTGTCTCCAGTGCCTTGCTTAAGTGACCATGACACCATCATAGCCTTTGCAACATACTTTGATTAGCATGGCCTTTGCTTCCACCCCCACTCCAAGCAACATTTATCCTTGCCTCCCCTGATCATCATCTCTGTTATGCAAGTGGGAAGACTTCCAATTCTAGTTACGTGCTTTTCTTCTGTTGGAACTCCCTCGATCCTTCTCGTTTGGAGACTTGGCTCCCTTGAGCATGTTGATTGATGTACCATGCATCGGGTAGAGCTTTTATGTTTGTTTTGTTCTATAGATTGAGATTTTTACATTTTCCCATCTGTTTACCGGCTTATTACTTGAGAGTGTTCTCTCCAACGATTGATTTCCACTATTAGCAGAGGTGACTAAGTTCCCACGGTGACGTTTTCCCCATCTTAGTTATCCTTATTTTTGTTCTCTTCTTCATTCTTGTTTCCCCACGATCAACATTGTACTCCTCTCATGAAAAGCTTTAAACTACCTTATATGAGAACTCGATCCCATGTGTCCCTTATTCATGTTAACAAATGAAGTTCTCTTTAAAAACATGTATTATCTTACGCAGAAACGAATTCTTGATTGGGATTCAAATCATTATAATTATTTTTTTTATCAAATTTACATAGTATAACACACACGACCCAATATCATGAATCGCACTTAGTATAGTGTAAAGTTCTAGACAAGGCAATACATCTAGGTATACTAAATATAATCTGTTTTACAAACATATTTAGTAGTTGCCAAAAAAATCAGATTAAACAAAACATCAAATGGTAAACGTCACATGTAATTATACTATTACAACTAACTGGTGGAGGCCTTTTCCAACGTGGATAGACGTGGTAATGAAAGCATCCTTCCATATAAAATTACCAGCCTTAATCTGCGGGTCTACTGTCCAATTTCTTTTTTAAGGGTGAGCAAATCCTGTACACATGCAGGCGAGCCGTTCCATCACCTTCAGATGCGCATCAGCCATTCCTAATCTCCTTCAAAGGTTGTCCGATAGTGATCAAGCTAGTGGTTCCCCTGCGTTACAACACATGCAGTAACAGCAGAGGATTCACCTCCATTTCAAGGTGCTTTATAGACCAACACGGAGTTCTAAAAACACGGAGAAAATAGGATAAATTGCAAAAAAAAAGCCTTAATTGTAGACCGATTTCCAATTAAGGATATATCTTACGGATATTTATATGCATAATCTTGAGTAGTTTTGTATTTGCATATATAACCTTCAATAATCATGAAATATACTAGAAACTCCTCATTATGTTTCACACTCATAACCCTAAAAAATTACACGAGAATTTCTAGACAGTCATTCTGTCTCACACACATAACCTTGAGAGTTACGTACGTAAATACAAAACTACTCGGGTTTATCATTATAAATATCTCTTTTATTAAATGCAACATAGAGGGGGCTTGATCTTCTACATAAGTTTCCGTGACCCGTTGGAGTGGAGTTCGTGATGTTTTGCCACATCTGAGGTCAAGAATGAGGCCAAGGTTGGGGACCAGGGAGGTATTTCGGTTTTGGCAGGACAATTGGACAGATGAAAGAGTTTTATGCAATAGATTCCCAAGACTATTTGCTTTGGCAGCAAGCAGAGATTGTTCCGTAGCTGAAGTTGGTGGTTCTGCTTCATGGGTTCCCCACTTCATGCATGACATTTTTGGACGTAGAAGGGAGGAGTTGGACATAATGCTAGCTGAGCTGCCCTCCACTGATTGCATCTCACAGGGTAAGGATCATTTCATTGGGGAGGGAGAGAGATTCTCGGTGAAAAAGGCATACAAGGTGTTCAGAGGGAGAGGTGAGGAATTTGAACCCGATCTGAAGCAGGATATGAAGATTATCTGAGCAAGCAAGATCCCTTGCAGAGTAAAGATTTTTTTGTGGTGCCTCGGGAGGGGAAGGATTTGGGACAAAGCGAGAAGGGGTATGATGTTTGGCATTCCGGATACACAGTGCGATAGATGTGGAGCGCAGATAGAGGATGCAGAGCATTTGTTTTTTTTACTTGTCCTTCATCGGAACAGGTTTGGAAAGAGATAGGTGTGGCTTGGTTACTATACGGTGGCACCACTGATTTCTGGAGATCTATTCGGTCGGTGGGGATGAACTCAACGGATGATGTTTCTTTGCCATTCGCGGCTCTCTGGGCAATCTGGGGAGGAAGAAATGATCTGATCTTTAAAAATCAGAGGTTCTATTCTGAAAATGTAATGGTTTCATGTCTTTCCCTTTATTGTTTCTGTTTTGCAAGATAATATGTATCTTTATCTTCCTATAAATTGAAAATTTTTGGCGGTGAGTCCCATCTCGAGATTTCACCATTCTTCCTCTAAGAAAAAGATTATGCGACCCTTACAAATAGATGTTTAATTTTGAAGTTCAAAGTTTTGGTACTTTTTGTTACATTTGAAAAATGAAGCTCGTAATTGGGAATCGATCTATATAATTTGATGGGTTTTTTTTAAAATTTATCTTAGAAAAATATAGATTAGGTTGCATCAGGGAAGAGAAGATGGGTCATTGCTTCTTCCTTACTACGTCAGAGATCAGGTCTCCTCTTATTGCTTAAACCCGAAGACATCCTCCTCGCCTATAATACGCAGGATCTTGTGATCGATAGGCTTTATCCAGTCACGATGGATAGCGCGTGGGCAGCAGCGGCGGGCACCATGCTCACCTCCCTCATGTTCCTCTTCACCATGTTCCGGGAGCACTTCCCTCACTTCATCCACGGTTACCTCTTCCGCTACACCTCCAAGGTCACCCGATTCTTCTCACCTTACATACACATCAAATTCCCCGAGCAGTCCGGCGAACGCCTCAAGCTTAACGAGGCATATGCTAACGTTCGCTCCTACCTAGTCTCCGCCTGCTCCTCCTCTGCCAGGAGCCTCAAGGCCGAGATCGGCCGTGACAGCGACAAGCTTGACCTCAGCATGGACGACTACGAGGAGGTCACCGACGTATTCAAAGGTAACTCGGGAGCAGAAATCTTCCAAAAGTACATTACTGTTTTTTTCTTCAATTAATTCTTTTCGGGGTTATGAAGGAGTGAAGGTGTGGTGGACGTCGAACTCCGTTCCCCTGAGGACCATGTCGTTCTCGTGGTACCCGTCGACGGACGAGAAGAGGTACTACCAACTAACGTTCCACCGACGCCATCGCGAGATGATTAGCAAGGAGTACATGGAGTATGTGATGGAGGAGGGGAGGGCGAACCAGATAAGGAAGAGGCAGAGGAAGCTCTACACCAACAACACCAAGGAAGGATTCTCCTTCAGCTACTCCAAGAAGGACTGGAGCCACGTGCCATTCGACCACCCAGCCACGTTTGCGACTATCGCCATGGAACCGAACAAGAAGAAGGAGATCATCGACGATCTCTACACTTTCAGCAGGAGCAAGGACTACTACAAGAAGATTGGCAAAGTCTGGAAACGCGGGTACGTATGTGTCATCATGCTTTAATTTCCTCCATTTTTTTTTGAAGTAAAGAGGGTATGGCAAGATTTTTGAAACCTAATACTGAACCGGAAGTTAACTGAAAAGATTGGATCGGATTGCATCATAGAATTAAACATGTTCAACCAAATGATGATGTCATCATTCATAAAAATCGGATTGATCTGAACCGGTAAGAAAAAAGTTATTGAAGCGACTAATCGAACTAGAATGAATTAAAAACATGTACAAAATGCACATTCAAATATAGTTGTACTAGATATTAATTACATAACAAATGTATATACCTTGTAGTATACATAAATATATTTTAATATGTAACAATAAAATAATTTACATACATACATACATATATATAGGGGTTGATGGGGCTGCCCAACATGGCTGCCCCGCCTTTTTTTGGGCAAATTTTTTTATTTTTTTTGAAAAATATCGTCATGTATATATCATGCCTATATCCCTCCTATATGTCATTCGAATTTCGTCAGAAACAGAGACTCCTACGGCCTCCATCCAAACAAGGTCGATTTAAAAAATTCTGCGACCGTTAAAAATGACGTCTGGATGGAGGTCGTAGGAGTCTCTTTTTCTAACGAAATTCGAATGACATATATGAGGGATATAGGAATGAATATACATGGCGATATTTTTCCAAAAAAATTAAAAAAATTGGGAAAAATGGGGCAGCCATGTGGGCTACCCCTAGGGGCAGCCCCATTTTCCCCATATATATATATATATATATATATATATATATATATATATATGAGGAAAGGGAGCCTACTTTGTGAAGTAGGTAACCTTATCTACTTCACATTCATTTTTCACAATTTTTTTATTTTTTTGAAAAATACCACCGTGGATTTTCATAAGTATATCCCTCTAATATGTCATTCAAATTTCGTCACAAACAGAGACTCATACGACCTCCATCCAGAACAGGTAAAATACAACAAATATGTGACGTTAAAAAATGACTGTCTGGATGGATGCCGTAGGAGTCTCCGTTTCTGACGAAATTTGAATGACATATTAGAGGGATATAGTTATGGAAATCCACGATAGCATTTTTCAAAAAAAAATTAAAAAATTTGTCAAAAATAGATGTGAAGTAGGTAAGGTTACCTACTTCACAATGTAGGCTCCCTTTCCTTTATATATATATATATATATATATATATATATATAATGGGAGCCGAGAGCCTGCACCCGAGCGTGTAGGTAACTCCGTGCACTCAACCTTTTTTCTTATTATTTTTTTCGAAAAAAATCATTGGAGGATTTACTTAACATATCAAGGGGAATATGTGTTTCAAATTTCATGTAAAACAAAGCTTCTTAGCATGTTCATCTAGAATGTGTCATTTTCAGCAATTCTAGACCGCTAAAATTTGATGATCTGGATGGAGTTGATAGAAGTCTCAAACAAAGTTGAAAGGGAAAGACACCATGGTGATATACAGTGATCTAATTATCCAAAGTTTCATTTAAAAAAAATAAAAAAAAACATGAAAAAATGACCTGAGTGTAGGTAGTTATCTACACCCTCGGGTGTAGGATCCCTTTCTCATATATAATATTTACACAATATGTTCAACAGAAGGACAATAGTTTAAGTGATACAAGAATTTATGTTAGAGTAGTTGGTTAGATGTTTGTTGTGGGTAAATGAAATCATTTATTTTAAAAAAATCAAAATGAATTATGGTTCAATTTCATTTGAATCGGATTAAATTAGGTTTGAAAAAGCCAATTTAACAGGAGATTAAACTGGACTTTCAAGACCAAGGAGTGGTCTGGTGGTAGAGCAGTATGCATCCACCTTAAAGGACCCGCGTTTGAATCCCAGTAGGAACGTTCCGGACCCTCGAAATTACCGAACCTCCTATTAAAAAGATAAAAAAATCCCATTCATACCGTGGCCATTTATATCGTCCTTATTGTCTTCGAATGATATGCATTGCATTGTAACTCTTCATAAAAAAAGGACTACGTCGTATATTATCCTCCATTACTAGGTACGCGTACGTGTAACAACAAAAATAATATGAACTCACCAAATTAAACGAGACAAAGAGGATCGGTACAATAATATTGAAAGATGCGATACTCCTGATGAAGGAGAAAGTTTAGTGCAGAAAATTTGAAAGGTTTGACATGAACGCTTGCAAATACAAGATTGGATCATAACCTCTGCATCTCAAGTAATCCAACACACGGCTCAGAGGACTGATCGATCGGGCATCACGGAAAGGCTTACCAAAATCGTGAACTTGACACTGCTCGATCGTGATCGAGGTTACAGCACTCTGATGTACAACAGAGGATCAGCATTTTCAATTGTAGAACAACAAAATCGACGTACAGCAATCACTTTTATGAACACCAGTCACCGTAAGATATGATGTTAAATTATATCAACGTATAACAATTGGAATTTTTCCTCATTCTGATTTTTTTTCATTTTAAGAATAGTTATTCGTCTTCCTTATTACGCATTTACTCTTACCGTAATATTTCCCATCTGTCAACCAATTACTATTATTTGTCCCTTATGCATATTACTTATTCCGCAGTTACTATCACTTATTCCACTATATTACCATCACTTATTCCACAATATTACCATGCAATATGAGTAGTACATTATTATCAATTTGTTTATTCATTAAATTTTGTACGTTAGATTTATCAATGATTAGAAGGAAATGTCAACAGATAAGCGTTGTTATCACTACAAAAAATTGAGCGATAGTGACAGGTTTTTTCAAATTCTGTCGCTAAATTAGTCGTTGTTAAATATATAACGACGTTAGTATTCGTTGCGTAATGATTTTTCGTACTCGAAATTAGCGACTAATATCATATATGTCGTTATATCATTAGCAACGGTCCGCATAGTGATGCTTTTTCGTTGCTATTTTTCAATCTTTTAATTAATCGTTATAAAGTTTTGAACTAAAAAGATAGCGACGATGAGTTGATATTTTGAAAAATAGCAATAGATAAGCGTCGCTATGTCGACCGTTACTAATGATATAACGACAAATATGATATTCATTGCGAATTTCGAGCACGAAAACTCATTTCGCAACGAATAATATCGTCGTTATATATTTAGCAATGACTAATTTAGTGACAGATTTTGAAAAAACTATCATTATAGCTCAATTTTATTGTAATTATGTAGTGGCAGACTCAGATTTTTGGGTCAGAGGGCATAATACGTAAAACTGGAGCTAAAAAATAAAGATATACGTTTGTTAAATATTGATAAGGCATTATCAATATGTCCTATTTATAAAAATAGATCAATGAAAATAATAAGAATAACTCTTGCGATTGGATAATCATTGTATTTGGAATATGGTTCAAAACGTCTGTGAATAAAGAATTATTATCTAATAGCCGTCTTAAATTTATGTTAATCATAAAATCATACAATATTATAATTGAAAATGTTATTTCAATACCTACAACTCCGATTTCTAAAAAAATCTATTATTAATTATGATAAAGACAACAAACATATTAAGATATATATGTCACGGCTTTAATACATCTAATAGAATATTTACAACGTTGAATAAAAATCCAAAATCTAAAATATAAGCGAAGTCTTGTTATAATGCAAGATGATGATGTAAATATGATAATTGAATTAGCGCTACAATAGAATGAATGTATTTAAAAGTATAACCTGATCATGAATTGATACTCCATTTTCCAATATGTTAAATTTGTAACTCAACATTAATCATTTCAAATTAATATATTATTTTTTCTAAAATTTTCAACGAATATGACATTCATTATTTACCATATATATAATTACTACTATATATCACTTTTTTTAGAATTTGCATCAATTTGAAGAAAAGATTTTAAAAAACCAATGACAAAAGGTCTGATAGACTCATTGCTTGCAATATAGCAATTTATACCATATCACTTGTCCATTTTGACAATAAAATGATAACTTAACAACGAATACTTTTTGTTTTTATTAAATTAATATTAACAAATGTACAACAGTTTGGATCGAGTTAGATCATGAAATCAAATCGGTTTAACCGAATGATGATGTCATTATTTTTTAAATCATATTAAACCGCTGAACCGCGTAATTAAATCGAATGGAATAGAACATGTACAAAATACATAGTCAACACACTTAAAATAAATGTAAAACAGACAAACAATTAAAATATCTTACTTTATACATAAAATATTTTCTTTAATATGCAATATTAAATGTTATTCATATAGATATAAATAAGATTTGAACTAAATATCATAGCATATTAATAGATTAATTATATTTATTATCTACCACGTTCAAAAAGTTAAGTTGGAGTAGTTAGTTACGACGAGTTCACTTATCATAGCTATTATTATTTTAATATAAACTCAATTTTGAATTGTGGTTGAGTTATTCAATTTCGATTGAATCGGATTAAACCCGATTTCATATATACGATATGACTAGTGATTGAATCAAAATTATACCAATTTAACCTGAAAATCAATTAACCAGACTAGTCCAGACCTCGTTCACTTGTCCGGTTTCAATGACATAGGAAAAAAAAACAAAGGCACGTGTCATGTAACTGCCAAACTTATTTTTTTCAAAAAAAAAGTCAGATTTAATAGTGATACCGCCAGAACGTAAATTTTGATTATTTTTTGTAAAATGGAACTCGAGTCAAACTGATTTGGTAAATATTTATCCAATATTGGAATTCATAAAGAGCACTGTGTAGAAACTTAATGGTACAAATCATTAAAGGTTAAGCCAACAAGTTAATATGTTACCCAAAACAAATATACCCGGAAACCTATATGGTTATCTATTTATGTTAAATCCACGTTTTACTGTGTATGAATTCAACGTATCCATGAAATTGCCTACTAAACATAAAAAATTTGGAATTAACACTACAACAAAGTGGACCTAAGCTAACAAATAATTTTGCATTCATTGTTATATCTTCTGAAGTTAAATACATAATATAGAATATTTGGTTGCTTTGTTCTTTAAAACGAATATCATATTCATCACTATATTCCTCGCAATGAATCATATAAGAATGATTATTCCTTGATGTTTCTTCTGATCATTGTTAAATTTAACAACGATTAATATAAATTTTAACGAACAAATCAACGGGAAAATTATTGCTATATGAAATTTTAACATAACAACAAATATGTTATCAGGTGCTAAATAGAAGAATAAAAGGTAATTTAACTATGAATAATTTTTATTTAGAAGATGCGGTAGCAAATATCCAAATTATTGGTTGTGTTAGTTAGATTTTGTTGGAAAAATGCATGCAAGTACTTCCATTGAAGGACCTAAGTATAGTGCAATTTGAATGTTCAGGTACCTCCTCTATGGTCCGCCGGGCACGGGAAAGTCGTCAATGGTCGCCGCCATGGCCAATCTCCTGGACTACGACGTCTACGATCTGGAGCTCACAGCTGTGAAGAACAACACCGCGCTCCGTAAGCTACTCATCGAGACGACGAGCAAGGCCGTGATCGTGATCGAGGATATCGACTGCTCCCTCGACCTCACGGGGAAGCGCAAGAAGGCAGAAGAGGACGCGGGGGAGAAGAAGGAAGAGGGGGAGGAACCCAAGACCCCCATTCCGAAGGACAAAGAAGAGAGCAAGGTGACACTCTCCGGGCTGCTCAACTTCATCGACGGGCTGTGGTCGGCGTGCGGAGGGGAGAAGATCATAGTGTTCACTACCAACCACGTGGAGAAGCTGGATCAGGCGCTGATAAGGAAGGGGAGAATGGACAAGCACATCGAGCTCTCCTACTGCGGCTTCGAGGCCTTCAAGGTGCTTGCGGGGAACTACCTGGGAATCGCGAACCACACCCTGTTCCCAAAGGTGGAGGAGCTCATGAAGGAGGTGAAGATCACTCCTGCGGACGTGGCGGAGTGCCTCATGCCCAAGGGGACGAAGGGTTCCGATGAGGAGGCGGTGGCCGGTTGCTTGGAGGAGCTCCTCAGGTTGATGGAAGAGACCAAGCAGAAAGCTATCGACGACGACCGAATCAGGTTAATGGAGAAGGCTATCCAGGAAGAGAAAGCGGAGGAGGTGATCGAGAAGAAAGACCCATTAATGGAGAAGGCTATCAAGGAAGAGAAAACGGAGGAAGTGGTCGAGAAGAAAGACACATCCTCTGTGGAAACCTAACTACCAAAAGTTCCATGTCCTACAGCGGAACGTCGCTTGGTGCTACGTAGAGATGCATGCGAAGTTATAAGAGGAGTTGTTTGCAAATAACCCTCTCTATGGAAAATAGATGTAGTACATGATAGAAATGGGTATATTTGCATATATTGTCAGGTATTGTTTGCAAATAACCTTCCCTATAAAAAATACATGCTACATGTTACGTATAATATAGGATTCGGTGTGTATTTAATGCTTGGCAACTCACAGATGGGATCTATAATCGTTAGTATATAGTTTTGAGTAAATTATACAGAAGTCTCTTAAATATACACCCAATATCAATTTCATATCTAAATTTTAAAACGTAACAATACGACACCCAATCTTTTAATATCCATCTCATCTAATTATGAGTTACAGTGATTTAAGATTAGATCGATGAAAATGATCAATTAAATTTCAACAGTGAAGCTTACATTGAGACAAACATTAAGAGCTTGTTCCGTTGGGAGATTAATCCTCTCTTAGGGATTTACCGTCAAAACCACTGCAAAAAGTTGAGCTATAGCGATGATTTTTTTTCAAAATCCATCACTAAATTAGCCGTTGTTAAATATATAATGACGATATTATTCGTTATTGATGAATACTCATTCATCACTCTTTATTATTATATTTTAGCTACAAAAACCTTTGCAAATGCATGTATATGTTTGTAAATACAAATAATTACCAAAAGCATGCATTGTGTAAAAAGTAATAATTAGCATGTTTTGTGCAAAAATAAAAGAATAAAGATTAAAAAGAAAAAGAGGGAAATATTTAGAATAAATATTGAGCAACCTAATCCCAAGGGAGGGCTCAGCATGGGCCTGACCGCATAAAAGCCAAAGTAGAGAGAGATAGGGGGCTAATGTGTGTAAATATCCCTGTAAATACAATAAATATATTTTCCTCTAAAAATAGAATAAAAGTGGCTTGTACATATTTGTATTTATTTGTAAATATAAAATCCAAATAAAAATTGAAAAATTAAAAAGAAAATAAAAACCCCTTCACTTGTGCATATTCATCATGTACATAGTCCACTTATCTATATTTATTCTAGCCTTGTAATTAAATAAATTAATTTTCATAAAAATTATATATACTCCTTACTTTATGGTGTAAATAAATAAAATAAAACCATTAAAACAAAAATAAAATAAAAAGAACAAATTAAAATCCAAAAAGAATATTGTAAATATACCATGTATATAGATGTACATATCTATTTATTTAACCATTGTATATCAATAATAAAAATAAGATAAAAATACCCTTTTATTCCTAATTTTATGCTATAAATAAATAAAATATAAAATGGGAATAAAAATGTACAAAAATAACAAATTAAAAATCAAAAATTAAAAAGCCATATTGTACATATACCTATATAGAGCACCCTAGTGTAAATACCTTATTTTTATTTCGAAAAATTAATTAAAAATCACCAAAAAATGGAAAAAAAATAAAATAAACATTTATCATGTTTTGAGTTTTTAATAAATCAGCCATTTTTTATTTTTAAATTAATTTTCAAACCTTTCTGAGTTGGCCTTCTCTCATTAGTCCACGGGGGACGTTGACCCCCCGGTCAACTCCCCCTGTGGACCACCTCCCACGGGTCCGTGACGCTCGACCTGATTTCTCAATGTTTTAGCGTCACTACCCGATCACCTCACACCCAAACCCAGGGTCCAATTCGTTCCTGCCAGATCTGACACCCTCGCCGGCATGCCCGCCTCGGGGTCCGCGCTCTGAGCTGCCCTACCCGATCGACTTTAGCCGGACCCCTGGCTGTATAAATGCCGAGCTCCGCCTCCATTTTCCTGATCTTTGGTTCATTCGCCTTCCACCCAGTGACTCCAGTGCCTTCGCGAGAGTGACAGCTCGCTCCGGGCATTGTTGTAGTGAGGAGGGAGTGAGTGACCATCGATCCGACGAGCTTAGCACCGCCGTGCTCCGCCTGAAGGTAGAGCTCGAGCCTCAGGCCTCGACGACCCGCGAGGCGATGACCCAGAGCTCCCAGAGCTCACGCCCAGTTGACTCATCCGCCCAGGTAGCCTTAGTTCTCTTCCCTTTTCTTTGATTTTGCATTTCGCCCAATTCGCCCCTTTTCCGTTCTGCTTCGATTCCGTCCATCCTAGTCGCCTATCCGATCATCGGAGCACACCCTCACGTTCGCCTTCTTCCCGCGCACGTTCTCCACCCCTTCATCCAACCCAGCTCGCACAGGAGCTGGGAGTCGAGTTCCTCCGCCGTCACGTCGCCGGAACTCGCACGCCTCGCCGCACCGACCACCTTCACCACGCCTAACAGGGTCGAGGCAGTTTGCCCTCGACCCGCGAGTCTGCTGATGTGCTTTGCAGGTCCATTCGAGGCCATCTGAGGGTCTCGACCATTTGAAGCAGCCGCTCTTCCTCCGTCGACCTCGCCTGAGCTCCCCAGAGCTCTGTCGAGCCATCGAAGGATACCAGTAGACGCGGAAGGCCTCCACACTTCTTCTCCAATCATCCGTCGCCTTCGAGGAGTCCTCCAGCGCCTGCACAAGCCCGGCGAAGTTCGCCGGAGCCCAGTTCGTCGAGGACCCTCTCTCGCCGTTCGATCCTCTCCCAGCTCCAGTGTGCATCTCTGCCGTCCATCTGAGGAGCCGACACCACCGTTCGATCCTTAGAGGAGAGATCGTAACCGTCGACTCGCCGAGGGTTAACCACATCACCAGCGACCGTCAGATCAGCCATGTGGTGAGCCCGGAGCCGTTCGATCAGACCCGAGGGTTCTTGTGTTGCAGCGCCACTCCTTTCCACCGTCCGATCTCCACGTGGCAGCCTTCCAGCCCTTTGATTGTTAATAAGGGGTAATTGCTCTTAGGCCCCTTTAGTTTTCGCATTTATTATATAGTCCTGTAAATATTTTATTTTATTTACGTTGGGTAATTTGCATTGTGGACCTTGTCTTTTATCGTATTTAAACTTATACCCATGTGTGTAGTGGATCACGCACATCGACACGTGTTTGTTTGGGTTATTTGCATGTATGGACTCATAGTTTCAGGGTGTTCTTGAATGCATTTATTTTTTTATTAATTGCAGATATATCTCTGTGTGTGGTTTATTTGTGCATGAGCGTTATATTTTGGGTATTTTACAAGAAGGCCCCTGGACTTTTAGTACTTGTTACTAATTAGTCCAGGAACCTTATTTTAATAGCAATTAGGTCCCTGAGTGCCCAGGTCACGCGCCTCGTGCGTGCAACCTTGGGGAAATTGCACTGGACCCCCTGGACTTTTCACTATTTGCGTACAGGTCCCTGTGCACTGTACCTTGCTCTTATTTTTAAATAAAATAGCAAATCAACTCCAAATTTGATGAAAATTGGATACATGGCTCCTGCCATGGTGTAAATTTTTCTCTAGTTTTTGGAGACATTTTTGGTTTCATTTGATATTTTTAAAAATTAAAAAACAAGCTTTTTTTTACTGTCTGAATTGAAAATTCACAAAAAATATTAAAATACCTGTAAAATTCACAAAAAAAATTAGATAGTAGTTGTTTTATCTTGTTTGATTTTCTGACCAATTTTGGTCATTTTTGGATATAGAAAACCCTTAAAAATTACAAAACACTAAAAACCCTATAAAAATTCTAATAATTAATTTAAAAATCCAAAAACAATAATTCTAGTGCCCAAATTTTCCTTATACTTTATAGTTTTTAGGAAAATTACCTTCAGACCTTGATAGGGCCCTTATCTATTTTATATTGGCCCTCCAAGTCTGACTGGACAACACCTTCATTTTTCTGCCCTGTTTGATTTTTAGAAAATTAAATAAAAATCAGAAAACCAAAAACTCACTAAAAACAGTAAAAAAAGATAAAAAAACATAAAAATATTTTTATTTGAATTTTTGAGTAATTTTTGAGTGCTTTAATAATTGTGTATATTGGCTTGTTTTATTGCCTCTTTATTTTCTTCATTAATTATAAAATACAAAAAAAATTATAAAAAGACTAAAAACCCACCAAAAATACCCTTTGTTTTATTTTATTCTATTCTCGACTACTTCGTAGGCTGCAAGGCCATCACGTGCTCCCTGAGTCCGACCCTGGTCGCTATACCAGGCTAATCCAATAGCCAGGGCCACTATTATTTTTCTCTGATTTTATTCTTCTGTTTGGTGGTCTACACTTAATTTTTCTTGTTGATCCGGATTTCTCGAGCGACTGAGGTCGCAACGACCTTGTTTATATTTCTCTACCTTAGTTGCTTGGGGTTTTCGTGGTCATCAGAATGGCGTCGTTGTCGGGGAGCACGACTTAGTAGTCGTCTTTTTCCGTGGTTTTCTTTTTCACGGTTTTCTGTATAGATTTTTGCACATATATATATTTCTGACATTGTTCATATAATAATTTGGTTGATAACACTTTGTTTGTTTCTTGCGAGGGCCCGAGGACCTAGGCGGAGACTCTCGAGTAGCCGACGCAACTGCGGGATTCAGAGGCGGCTCCCTTCTGGACGGAGACGTAGGAGAGCGTGAGGAGCAGCTTAGTGTAGAGTAGCTTAGTTTTTACTTTTTCTATTTGAACTGTTGTAATAATACAGGGACAGAAGACTTGGACTGAGACTTTTCTCGGGTCTGTTTCGCCGAGCACCGGTGTGCTCGGGGGACCCTTAGACTTTTTACGGCTTTTTCACGGTTCTCGTTTTTCATTGCCTTTTACGGTTTTACACGGTTTTTATCGAGCCCCTAGATTGAGGACTTTCTGCTTAACTGTGTCGTAATTAGTAGGATCCACACACCTAATAGACTGCTTGTGCCTATAGATCGTTAATTGGACCTACTAATAAAAAGTTAATAAAAATAGTTGATTCACCACCTTCGAGCCTACGCGCCGCGAGCCCGCCCCGTCAAGCGCTACTCCTGAACTCGACCTGTCGAGAAGAGGAGGGGTGGGTATAGACCGGACTCTCTGAATTGGAGGCTGGTGACCAGCTAGACGGTTCTTTCGAGTAGAAGTTGCCTGCTTAGGACTCGGCTTTTACTGCTGCACCATATAGGTAGTTTACTTTCTGTCTTTACATTACGCGCGGATCATATTGCATGTAGAATGCTGGAGTCAGGTACGCCTCTCTTACTTTGCATGCATCATTGATTTCATCGTGCATCGGCTTTTTCGTCTTCTCCCCATGTTTTTGACTAAATAACCAGGAGAATCGAAAAGTTCGTTAGGCGTTTTGATTTTTATTGAAAAAGACCTAAAAAGAAAAACCATAAAATTGAGACTGCTAAGACTATTGACCCTAAAAGACACTTGATTTAAAAACTTGTCTTGGGGAGAGCAACCCCCTCATTGCTTGGTTTGATTATGCGAGAGAGTGACCCGAACACTAGGTAGAGCCCTCCGGTACTATTCTCGACTGATTACCGACTCTTCTGTACAGGACAGTCGGTTGGGAAAGTATCGGATATCCCAACAGGTCACGTAATCGCTCTGATATCTTGATTGTTCACCAAAATAAAATTGACAAGATAATTGACCGAGCCTTTACGGTCTTCAGCTCGCGTTGCGTTGGTGAACTGGGGGTTTGCTTGTGATAATAGTTTTTCCAGATCTCATCCGCCTTACTCGCCAGATCACGATGATGGGCAGGAGGTCTCTTAGGCAGCCTCTGGCTGCACCGCTTTTTAGCACTCCAGCCCATTCATCTAGGTCGGTCCGTGGGAGCTCAGACCCGCTCTCCGAACCCGAGTACGATTCCGTCTCGACCACCCTTCTTCTTCTGATACCGAGATACCAATGCCAGAGGAGAAACAAACAGATGAATTATCGGCACCTGAGTTCGGTTGTTTTGACTTTTCAGAGATCATGGCTGGCGCTAGTGATGATCGTACCAGAGGTCTGCAGGAGGAGCATTTCGTTCTAGACCAGGGTTCGATCAACTCCACCCTGATCGCCTCCCTCGAGTCAGTGCAGCAGCAGTTGAGGGATCAGGGAGCTTTCATGATATAGATGAGGCTAGAGCTTGAGCAGTTGAGAGCCGACCGCGAGAACCGCGGAGGAGGACCCGACGATGCGGCAGCTGCCACTGCAGCCGCAGCCGCGGCAACAGCCGCAGCAGCAGGAGGAGGACCACCGAGACCGATGCGTGAGAACCACAATTCCGGATCGACTTTGACGCACCGTTGGGTGGTGCTACCAGCTATCATGGGGGACTTCAAGTTTCCCCCGAACACCTTGCAGCTTCTTCCCTGGTTTCACGGATTGGCCACTGAGGAGCCTCATCTCCACCTGCAGGAGTTTGAGATGATTTGCAGTACTGTCCACTATCGTCAGGTGAACCAGGATACTATCAAGATGATTGCCTTCCCCTTCTCTTTGGCAGACAGAGCAGCCACCTGGCTGAAACATCTGGGGAAGTTCATCTACACTTGGGAGCAGCTCCATGCTGAGTACTTGCACAAGTACTATCCACTCGGGCGGACCAATGCCGCAAGAGACCTGATCAGCAACTTCTCCATGCTCCCCAACGAGCAGTTCCATGAGGCATGGGAGAGGTTCAGAGAGCTGACTGATAGATGCCTGCACCACGACATTTCCAAGCCGAACCTTGTTCAGAGCTTCTTCAGCGGGCTAACACCAGAGCTTCAGGGCTTGGTGAACGCTTCTTGTGGCGGGTCTTATTTCGCCAAGGATCACGACCAGGTCTGAGCCATCTTTGAGGAGATGGCCGAGAACTACATGGTGATGTGCCAGACCCGGTTATACACTCAGGGCAGACCCCAGCAACCACAAACCGTGCAGTACCAGAGGATAGCACGGGTCGACGCCGGTCCTTCCAGTTCGTCCGTACTAGCAGCAGCACAGGCCGAGTCATCAGCTGCGGACATGGGGATCATCAGCGAGAAGCTGGACCGGATGGAGTTGATTGAGAAGAAGCAGTGCTAGGACATCACTCAGATGGAGCAGATGGCACAGACTCTGAGCGACATGAAGACCTAGCTCATGTGTCTCCAGGAGGCACAGGCGGCTTCCCAGCCCCGTCTTCAGTCACGAGGCGATTCCGGCAGCAGCAACAGCTCATCCCAGCGCTTCAGCTCACACCAGCAGCCTAGACAGGTTCACCTTGTACAGGCGGAGCCGTACCGGCAGTCGCTTCCCACCTACCAGTCACCACCATCTCCAGACTTGTAGATGGTGGTATACGAGCCGGATCAGCCTCTGGTAGTGCTCCCGCCACCCCAGTACGACACAGAGCCGTTGATGGATGTCAATAGGATTTGGTATGACCGCCCTCAGCCCGGTATCCGATGAGACCATCTCGGATTCTGATGGGGGACCGGAGGTGCCCAGCCCCAGCAGCAGCCGTCAGGACAGGGTGGCCAATACAGCCATCAGAGAGAGCATCAGCCGCAGCAGCAGCCCCCAGTGTACCCACCACCACAGCAGCAGCAGTCGTCCTATGGTCCTCGTCCCTATCAGTAGGGATAGTCTTGGAGGCGAGATCAGCCTCACCAGCAGCAGCAGCATCACCCATACCCCTTTCAGCAGCAGCAGATCCAGCAGCCTCACTACTAGAGAGGCTACCCGTCGGGTTCCCATGAGAACCCTGTCTTGGATGATATAGCCCGCATTCTCACAGATCAGCAGGCTACTTTTCGATGGGAGATAGACGAGTTCCGCCAGGAGATGCGGGACATTGTGAGAGGGAAGGCCGCCATCCCTGCCCAGATCGAGCCGAACCCCAATTGCCTGAAGCGGAAATCTGAGCAGGTAGCTTGTACTGAGTATACCACTCCTAGTGATGCATTTGGTGATATGACTGGATATCTATTTGATACTGATTTTGTCACACTTAGGAGCGGTAGGATGCCAGCAGGCGGCGCCTCGTCTGAGCCACATCATGAGGATCCACCCAGAGCGCCCGGCGAGGAGGAGGAGAGCGGTACTGAGGCTGCTAGAGACAATGACGGTGGTACTGATGCCACCAAGGATGCTGATTCCATAGGCAATGCTGAGACCGCCGTTTCACCAGTTCGAGGAGGTGGTACTGAGGCCACCCCTAATGCCGAGCCAGAGCACGATACTGAGGCCGCGAGTATTTCAGTTGATCCAGCCGATGGTGGTGCTGAAGCCCCCCATACTTCTGAGAGACATGTAGTTTTTCCTTCTTCTGCACCTGTATCTCGGAACATTTCTGTGAATAAAGGAAAGGGTTTATTTTCTTCTGGTCCCACTGTGGTGCATGATGTATGTGTGGATCCGGTCGTCGAACCGCCTAGACCCTTTCCTAGTCCTTCATCTGGGAAGGACCCTGTGATCCCCTTCCCTAGAGCCCTTCAGATGAGGAAGGGGAAGAAAAAAGAAAATCCAAAAAAGAGAGATCAGGAAGAGTTCAACCAGCAGATAATAGATCGATTTCACATACAGCTAACTCTTCAGGAGGCTTTGCAGCACATTCCCCTTCTTCAGCGTTCACTTAGAGACAGGACCACAGTCAGGAGGAAGAGGAGGAACCACCACTCAGAGATTTATGTGCTGACGAAAGCCACTTGTTTTGCGATCCAGAACCGTCTGCCGGCCAAGAGGCCAGATTCTGGAGCCCCATATGTCAGATGCCATATCAGTGAGCAGAGGTTCGACCGTACTCTACTGGACAGCGGATCGTCGATCAACCTACTTCTGGCAGCCCTTCTCGACCGTTTTGAGTTGGGCACTCTTAGACAGAGCAGGACAGTCCTTCAGTTTGCTGATAGATCTGTCAAGAGGCCGAAGGGGTTGCTCAGAGACGTTGTCATTACGATTCAGGGCCTGAAATTCCCCGTGGACTTTGTAGTGTTGGACATGGAGATCCCTGAGTCAGTGACCGATACCCCCATCATTCTAGGTCGCCCGTTCTTGGCCACAGCCAAGGTGGTGACTGACCATGATAGCGGGAAGGTATACTTTCGCGTCGAGGGTGAAAGTGTACAAATAGAGACGGTCGAGGACAGCCGAGTCAGAAACAGATCATGCTCAGAGACCACTTCAGATACAGAGCAGCTGACAGATGCAGGGCTAGACATCCACCAGGATTGTGATTTTGTGATCACAGACGATGAGGCAGTTTGGGAAGACCCAGCAGCACAGGCCATCCTCTCATTTTCAGACACCGCTGATGCAGAGACGATAGCAGAGGAGAGCCTGGAGAGCACATTCCTGGTCCATGATACTTCAGAGGCAGCAGAGCCGGTTCTCGACCGCGACACAGATTTTTGTGATGATGGTGGTACTGATGCCACCTTGGATGACACAGATCCCTCGGAGTCAGAGTCTGATTAGGCAGATTGTGATGATTACATGCCAGACCTGACTTCCACTGAGCTTGCAGATAGGGAGGAGGTAGATGCCGAGCAGATCAGAGACAGTTCAGTTGAGCAGCCTTCTTCAGATCCAGTTTGCGAGAGTACGTTCTCATTCTCCCAGGCAGATTTGGCAGCATACACGCGGCTTCTTTCGAAGCCAGATTTGCCAACACCTAGTTGTCCAGAGCTGAAGCCACTTCCCGCGTCGTTGAAGTATAGATTCCTTGCGGGTGAGCATAAGATGTACCCAGTCATTATCTCAGCCGATTTGACTGGAGAGCAGGAATCCCGTTTGATGGGGGTTCTTGAAAAGAACCGCAAGGCGATAGAATGGAGCGTAGCAGATCTCCAGGGGATTAGTCCGGCTCTGTGCTCTCACCATATCTATCTCGAGGATGAGGCGAAGCCGTCGCGTGAGTTCCAGCGGCGGCTGAACCCGAATCCGAGAGAGGTTGTCATGAAGGAGATATCGAAATGGTGGAGCGCCGATTTTATCTACCCCATCTCCGACTCCAAGTGGGTCAGCCCTTTGCATGTGGTGCCCAAGAAGACGGGCATCACTACAGTAGTCAGCGAGTCTGGAGAGGAGATTGCTACACGAGTACCCACTTCTTGGCGAGTCTACGTGGATTACAGACGACTCAATCAGGCCACCAAGAAGGATCATTTCCCCCTGCCCTTTATAGATCAGATCATTGAGAGACTGGTAGGGAAGAGCCACTATTGTTTTCTGGATGGGTACTCGGGCTACAACTAGGTGGCCATCGCTCCTGAGGACCAGGACAAGACTACCTTTACATGTCCCTTCGGCACATACGTCTTCCGACGCATGCCATTTGGGCTATGCAATGCCCCTGCGACTTTTCAGAGATGCATGCTATCCATCTTTTCGGACATGGTAGGGGAGTGCTTGGAGGTCTTCATGGATGATTTCTCGGTTTATGGCGACGGATTCGACTCCTATCTTGACTGCCTAGACCGAGTACTTCAGCGATGTATTGAGGTTCGCTTGGTTCTATCTTGGGAGAAGAGTCACTTTATGGTGACTCAAGGGACGGTGCTTGGCCACATCATCTCCAACAGGGGCATGGAGGTTGATCCGGCCAAGGTTGATGTCATTAGAAAACTCACACCACCGTCCAACTTGCGGCAGTTACAGTCTTTTCTAGGGCACGTCGGTTTCTACCGGCAATTCATTCGTGATTTCAGTAGGGTTGCCCAATCGTTGACTGATCTGCTGACGAAAGACACCGAGTTCCTTGTCGATGACAAGTGTCTTTCGTCGTTTGAGACTCTCAAGCATTGTGTTGTTGAGGCTCCTGTCCTTCAGCAACCAGATTGGTCTCTCCCATTCGAGATCATGACGGAGCCTCCGATTTTGTCGTGGGGGCTGTGCTAGGACAAAGGAGGGATGGAGTCCCCTTTGCTATTCACTACGCTAGCCGCACATTGGATTCAGCGCAGCGGAACTATAGAGTTACAGAGAAGGAGATGCTAGCCGTAGTGTTCGCCCTAGATAAGTTCAGATCGTACATTATTGGATCTAGAGTGACCTTGTATACTGATCATACCGCCATCCGATACCTCATGGCAAAGAAGGATGCCAAGGCCAGACTGACTAGATGGATCCTTCTACTCCAGGAGTTCGACATTGAGATCAAGGATAAGCCTGGAGTCAAGAATGTGGTGGCGGATCATCTCTCCTGTTTAGAGCAGCCTGAGGATTCTGAGCAGATTGATCCCATTTGTGAGACCTTCCCAGATGAGGCCATCCTTGCTATCGCCTCTCTCCCGTGGTATGCCGACATTGTGAACTTTCTTGTTGCTAAGAAAGTTCCACAAGGTTGGCCCAGGCATAGGCTTGAGACCTTCCTCGCGAAGGCCAAGTCTTACCACTGGGAGGATCCCATCCTTTACCACGAAGGAGGGCATAGCGTCTGGCGTAGGTGCATTCCTCAGGAGGAACACCATAGCATCCTCACTTACTGCCACAAGCTTGAGGCAGGAGGACATCATTCTGGGAGGAGAACGACATAGAAAGTGCTCCAATCCGGCTTGTGGTGGCCTACCCTCTTCAAGGACTCTGATGAGTTCGTGAAGAGGTGTACTGTCAGAGGATGAGCACTTGTGGACAGCGTGATATGATGCCGATGCAGCCCATTCACTTCTGTGAGGTTTTTGACGCATGTGGCATCGATTTCATGGGTCCATTACCTAAGAGTCAGGGATTCGAGTACATTCTGTTGGCCGTAGACTATGTGAGTCGTTGGGTTGAGGCCATCCCCGCCCGAGCCGCTGATGCGAGGACAGTTTGCAGATTTTTGAGGAAGCACATCATCACGCGGTTCGGGGTACCTCGAGTATTGATTTCAGATGGGGGGTCTCATTTCATCAACGACCAGGTGAAGGCACTTGCTAGCGAGTTCAGCATAGACCATCGAGTTGCCACTCCATACATCCACAGACGAATGGTCTAGCCGAGGTGTCGAACAGGGAGATCAAGACTATTTTGCATAAAGTCGTCCGCCCTGACCGAAAGGATTGGTCACAGCTTTTGGACTCGGTCTTGTGGGTATATAGGGCGTCTTTCAAGACACCATTGGGCACATCTTCCTTTCGCCTCGTTTATGGCAAGCCGTGTCATTTACCTGTTGAGTTGAGGCACAAGTCACTTTGGGCTGTCACAGATATTCTTTTAGATCCAGATAGTGTAGGAGACCAGAGGAGGGCAGAGTTAGCAGCCCTGGAGGAGCTTCGTGATACCGCCTTCTCAAACAGCCTACAGTATAAGGAGAGAGTAAAGGAGTGGCATGATTCTCATATCAGCCACAAGCATTTTGAGCCTGTACAGAGAGTATGGCTGTTTGATGCTAGGCTTCGTCTATTTCCAGGGAAGCTACAGAGCAAATGGAAGGGACCTTATCTTGTGAGAAAGGTACACGACAATATATCTGAGTTGTCTTCTGAGAGTACCTTTTGAGTGAACGGCCAGCGGCTCAAGCCATTTTTAGATCATGAGTCGTGGGTCGTTGATGTTGCCCCTATTCATTTTGCGTGAGATGTGGTCTCTTGACTCACATCTATTGCATCTCACGCCTGATTATCACTGTTCTTCCGACCTGTATAGATCCAGTTGTCTATATCACTCTATTCTTTAGTCCCACATCCCTTTTTCTCATCTTATGATTATGCTATACTTAGGGTGTACTTTACCCTAAGTATAGGGGTATGTAGGACCTTTGGGTATTCTTTTTATCCTTTCTACCCCTGTTTTGCTGCCTATACTTAGGGATATTTCTCCCTAAGTATAGGGGGGCAGATTCTGTACATCCTTCACTCGGATTTCCCTTCATGTACAGCTTGCTATACTTAGGATTACTTGATCCTAAGTATAGGGGGGAAAGCCGAGACTCTATTGATCTTCTATTCATTCTACTCTTTGATTCATCTCTATATATAGCCATTCCTTTTCACGTCCCTATACGAAGCACGAGTTATGTCTTCTTCATCGCTCTTGATTACTCTGAGGACATCGTTCGAGCTAAGTATAGGGGGGTGTGTATATATTTCATATATACTTTAGCCATAACTCGTACTTTGTGTGAGTGTGTGAATAAATAAAAATGGCTAAAAATCCATAAAATTTAAAAAAAAAAATTCTCCCTTGTATATAAAATTCATCTTTCACATACCTATTTATTTATACAAATTATTTTTGTACAAATGATTGTAAAATGATTTGTGTAAAGGATTTGTAAATATTTTCATATCAAAATTATGTATATAGTACAAAATTTTTCCAAAATGTTTTGAAAACAAAAAGTTTGCAAAAACCTTGTAATTGTTTGTAAATATTTTGCAAAACGCGCATTCATGCATACATTCATGTTTTCAAACATTTTTCAAAAATTTTGCACGATTCTAAATATTTGTAAATAGCATTTTTGTAGATATTTGTATAGTTTTTCCTGGATTATAGTTGACATTTAAACTATCTTGGAATTAAATTGGGAAATGGAGCTTGATTAAGATCTTAATCCACCTAATTCTAAGAGGAACCTTATAGGGCTTAGGGTTAAGGCTTTTCAGGTCCATTGGGACTTAATTCTTTGAGTCCACTAGGCTATGAGCATATGTCATCTTGATGAGCCTAAGTAGAGCACTTAACAACACACGCATGACTCTTAGAGATAATGGCTTGACTTGCACCAGCACTTTACACATAGCTCTCCACGGATAAGGTGGTGAGGAGGCAGTTTCCTTTGGCTTGGGATAGCATATGAGGGTAGTACTTCTAGGCGGAACCTCTCTTCTTCTTCTAGTGAAGGAAGTGCGTCTCAACTTGGTCTAGTGGTGATGAAGGCTGAAGACAGAAGCAGCGAGTTGCAATAAAGCTTCAAAAGAGGGATAGTCTACTGGCTCAAGAGGAAAAACTCCTTGTATATATGTTGCACCATGTAGATATGTTATACAATTGCACATGAAAAAAATGTGCAAAAAGAAAAAGAACTCCAAAAAAGTGGTGGGTCGGATTGAAAATTTAATAACCCCACCGGAGTGTATATAGTCAAATAAAGCAAAAGCTTATGGTATCCATGTTACATATCATGAAGCTTGCAGCGGGAGACTTAGCTACACTGGTTGGGCTCCCATGGATACATGGCTACACTGGCCATGGTCCATTCTTCATCTTCTTCCCCCTCTTCTTGAGCCGGTTGCACTTGAACTTAGAAGGGAATACCCCGCTTCTCGAGGAAAGAGTTGCTAGACCGAGGCATTAGAGTTACCAGGTTGGGGGAGGTGAAGGATATTGTGAATCCTTAAGCGCATCACGGAAGCGTGTTGATCGCGTCGTATGCAATCGGAGCAACTAGTCGTACTAGATGCTAGATGCAGCGGAAATTAAATTTTTTAACTTTAAAGATGAAACCACATGATCACGGGAACACTTCTCGGATCATTTCATCAAACTACAAAGTATAAGGAATACCTCTTGAATCGTGGTTGTGATCGCGAGATCCCAAAGTAGAGATCCTCCTATCTTAAGTCCGATCCACGGAGAATGCACTTGCGGGCACGATGATGAGTCGCGTCCTTCCCACAATCCTTTGACGAAGATCCAAGCGTCGAAGTGAAGCCAAAATGCTCTCCTTCTTAATACACAAAGTGGACGACCACTTGAATATTAGGGAAGAGAGCCCACACGAGAATGAGAGAGAGAGAGAATAGAGTTCTTCAACTCAAGATGATGTTGTTGTAACTTGGAAGGCTACCGTAGCCCTCCTTTTATACTAGTTTGGGATCCAATGGATCTCAATCCATGGGACACATGAATCCAATGGCTATGCTTGGTCCATGCTAAATCAATGGCTATGATTGTTGTTGGTTAAAACCAACAACATTAATTTAAATTAAAAATGTTGCAACATTATCAACATAATTTAATTTAACATTAACTAATTAAGAGATAATGTGATAATTAAAATGGAGTCAACCAACCACCCCTAGAATTAGGGGGCGTCACCCATGAACAATTCATGGGTGACGCCACCTATGAATGGTGGTTATTGACTCCCTTTTATTTATCTTATTATTCCTTAATTAATCAAAAATATTCACTAAATTAATTCCAAATTAATTTGTAAATATTTCAATCATGCCATTGAATATTATGTGAATCATATTCACAACCCAAACTAATTAGTAAATTGCATTTCCAATTAATTAATAAATGTGAATCCAATCCACATTATTAATTAACAAATGCTATTTACATAAATTCTCTCTCTTATATATGTATATTATAAATTATATTTATAATACACATATATCATGGATAGTGTTATCCGCATTCTCTTATTCCTTGATAATTAAATCTTATTTAATTATCTTGGATAATCATTTTCATAATATGAATTATATTCATATTAAGTTTGATAATTAAATCTCATTTAATCATCAAGTCATTGCTTGGATATTTCATCAAATGAATTATTCTCGAACCCTTTCAAGATAATGTGCTTTCTCCGCAGATACTTGGAGATAAGGACAGGGCGATTGTATTATGCCATGTATAGTGACTTGGATATTGAGATCTTATCTCAAATCCAGATCTTACGAACTTCCTACAGATGCTTGATTAAATCAAGACCGCAAATCCAATCTTCTCATTGAATCTATATCCCATTCAGATCAATGTCCAACATTTGGACTAAGATCGGATTGCTTCTCTACTGAAAGGAGTCACTAAAATCCAGACCTGTTTCATCACTCCCTCGGAATGGAAGCGTCATGGATATACAATCGTTTATGATCACATCGCCCTTCAGGTATTCCCAATACCTGTACATCCTGCATACTGGAAGACCCATGATCAACCTGAAGATCAAGATCATTTTTAACTGTCTTCTTCAGGGTTTAATCATTAAGTTTCTCAATCTTGGTCATTGGGATTTGGTATCGATCATATGCTTTCCCAAAGCATATATCATACCTTCAAATTCATGTCATGCTTCCAAAGCACGACGACCATGCATGGAATTTGATCGGTCCCAATACCTCATGAGTGAGCTCATGTCTTCCGATTCACAAGTGAACCTGTATGATCCCTTTGAGAGATCATATTGCTCATATACCCTTATATGCACACAACCTCTCCGGTGTATAGACCTTGGTTAGGTCATCAACCTATTGGTCTGCCAAATGTACATACTCAGATATATAGCAATACATCTGTCTCCGGACAGAGGATGCATGCCTATGCTGTGACAGCATTCAACATAGGACTTAGGTTATCTCGATCTCGTCAGGTCAACCCATTGACCTAACTAATCTGACACCTCCGAATCACTATTCCCATGTAGAGGACCTGCATCAAGAGGTTGGTCAGATATCAGCCTATGTGAGAAAGGATTGCCATCTCCTACTCAGGCTGGAGATCTCCACTTGACAATCACTTGACGGTGCTTGATGAGTCCTCTATCTAACTCCATAGATATTCATCCAAACACCAGCCTCTATCGATTCATTTAATGAATCAACAGCTATATGATCATCAAGCTGGCCATGGTACATAGCCCTAATTGTACAGAGGGTCCTTATAGTGCATTCATTCATATAATTTCAGAAAGGGAGTGAAACATCAATAACTTTTATTGATAAACATAAATATTACAATAACATTTATTGTAAGAACGGTTCGCCCAGGGCTCACATGTCTAACAATCTCCCACTAGCCCTCAGAACCATTCAGGTACAATCCGTAAACCCATACTCATTACATGCTGGTCAAAAACCTTCTGTGTCAGAGGTTTGGTAAGAGGATCAGCAATGTTGTCGGCAGAGGCCACCTTGGTGATGATGATATCACCATGCTTTTGAATCTCCCGAATGATGTGGTATTTCCTTTCCACATGCTTGCTCTTCTGATGGCACCTGGGTTCCTTTGCTTGGGCAATGGCTCCAGTGTTATCGCAGAGTAACGGGACGGGAGTATCAGAGGAAACTACGCCAAGCTCCAAGATGAACTTGCGCAACCACACCGCCTCCTTTGCAGCATCCGATGCGGCAATGTATTCGGCTTCTGTTGTTGAATCCGTCGTAGTGTCCTGCTTCTTGCTTCTCCAGCTCACAACACCACCGTTCAAAGGGAATACAAACCCTGATGTCGACTTTCGATTATCAATATCTGACTGGAAGTCTGAATCTGTATATCCCAAGACTTGGAGATCACCATCCCCATAGACCAAGATGTAATCTTGCGTCCGTCTTAGATATTTGAATATGTTCTTTACTGCATTCCAGTGTTTTTCTCCATAGCAGGATTGGTAACGACTTACCACTCCCACTGCATGGCAGATGTCTGGCCTAGTACACATCATAACATACATCAAGCTTCCTACGGCTGATGCATAAGGGCATCCAGCCATGGCCTTCTTTTCCTCAACACTTTGAGGAGCCATCCCTTTGGACAAATGGATACCATGTCCTAAGGGGAGGAATCCTTTCTTCGAACTATCAATACGGAATCGTTCAAGAATCTTCTTGATGTATCCATGTTGTGATAACCCCAATATTCTCTTTTCTCGGTTTCTGAACAACATCAGGCCTAAGATGTAAGAGGCTTCTCCAAGATCTTTCATCTCGAAGGTATGGGATAGCCAAATCTTCACACTGGTCATCATTCCTGTAACATTCCCAATGATAAGGATATCATCTACATAAAGCACGATGAACACAATGGCGCTCCCACTAAGCTTCTTGTATACACAAGGTTCATCAGGGTTTTGCACAAAATCATAACTCTTTATGGTTTAGTCAAATCTGATGTTCCAGCTACGAGAAGCTTGTTTGAGCCCATAGATGGATTTCTTCAGCTTACATACTTTACCGTCCTCAGCTATGAAGCCCTGGGGCTGCTCCATATAGATATCCTCCTCGAGGTATCCATTAAGGAAAGCCGTCTTGACGTCCATCTGGCAGATGTCGTAGTCAAGATATGAAGCTATAGCTAGAAATGTCCTGATGGACTTAAGCATGGCCACAGGAGAGAATGTCTCATCGTAGTCGATGCCTTCTCTCTGTGTGTAGCCCTTGGCTACGAGCCGTGCCTTGAAAGTCTCTACTTTCCCATCAGGTCCCCTCTTTCTCTTGAAGATCCATTTACACCCAATGGGTTTTATCCCTCTAGGTGGATCCTCTAGGGTCCATACACCATTCTTGTGCATGGAGTCAATCTCTGACTTCATTGCTAGCATCCATCTATCCATGTCATGATCCGCAAGTGCTTCATCATATGAAGAAGGATCATTGTCAGTCTCACCTGACACATGGAATCCATACCTTTCAGGTGGTGCAACCACCCTCGAACTCCTTCGAAGAGATATGGGTGTTTCATCTTCATTTATCTCTTCAGTTTCTGGTTCAGGAATCTCAAAATCCTCGGGGGATTCAATGAGTTCCTCCACTTCATTTCTGTCTTGACCTTTAAGGAAATCTTCCTCCAGAAATTTCACATCCCTAGAGACAAAAACCTTTTGGGTCTCAGGGTCATAAAGCTGGTATCCAATACCATCTTTAACATACCCAATGAAGTAGCACTCACGAGTGCGAGATTCTAGCTTACTTGCGTCCACGTTCTTCGCATGAACCAAGCATCCCCAAACCCTCAAGTGTTTAACACTAGGCTTGGTATCATACCAGAGCTCATGAGGAGTCTTTGGTATAGACTTGCTAGGAATCTTGTTCAGGATGTAAATTGCAGTCTCTACTGCATATCCCCAGAAACTAAGAGGTAAATGTGCTTTGCTCATCATTGAACGAACCATGTACATGATGGTCCTGTTGCGTCTTTCAGCAACACCATTAAGTTGGGGAGTTCCAGGAGGAGTGAGATTGGAGACAATTCTATTCTCTTTAAGGTATTCCTTGAATTCATCTGAGAGATACTCACCACCTCGGTCAGACCGAATTCGTTTGATCTTCCTATCGATTTGGTTCTCAACCAAAGCCTTAAAATCTTTGAACTTTTCAAAGGTTTCAGATTTATGACGTAGTAGGAAGATAAACCCGTATCGCGAATGGTCATTAATAAATGTCAAATAATATCGATATCCATTTCTAGTCGCGATACTGATGGGACCACATACATCAGTATGTATTAGGTCAAGAATACCTTCACATCTCGGAACCTTGTTACGAAAAGGTGTTCTGGTCATTTTACCTCGAATGCAGTGTTCGCAGGTAGGTAAAGATTGAACCTCTAGAAAATCTAAAGCTCCATCCTTTATCAATCTATTGATCCTATCAACAGATAAATGACCAAGCCTGTGATGCCAAATCATGTTTGAATGATTTCCATCCTCCCTGGATCTCTTGGGGTTTTCATTATTAGTGGTAGTAACATTCATAACACATTCATCAATGCACAATTCATAGAGTCCACCAGAAGTCAAAATACCATCCGCAATATATTTATCATAACGGTTTATGATTAATTTATTACAGAAAATGAAGGAATATCCATTTCTAACTAACTTAGATACAGATATTAAATTCCTCCTGACTTCAGGTACATAAAGACACTCTTTAAGCATTAGGACTCGACCACTAGATAATGATAGTCTGCATGTCCCGATGGCGATTGCTGCAACACTTGCATCAGATCCCATCTGGATAACTATCTCCCCATGCTCCAGATTCCTAGTTTCCTGAAACAAATGCAACGAATTGCATACATGAACAGAAGCACCAGAATCTACAACCCAACTTCCTTCTCGTCCAATGAGAAAGCTAGTTTCAATGATGAAAGTAGATTTCATGCCTGCTGGGGCTTTACCTTTGTCGGTAAACTTCAGGTAATCAGGGCAGTTACGCTGCCAGTGCCCCGACTTCTTGCAGTGGTGACAGACATCGGTCTTTTTCGATGTCATCAGTGTGGAAGCACTAGAAGATGAACCAACTCCTTGATTCTTCTTCTTTCTCTTCGAGGCTGGGCCCTTCTGAGAACCTTGCTTCCGCCCGCACTTTCCTCTCACCTGTGCAACCATTGCACTAGCAGAGGGGCCGTCCTTTTTCAGGACGTCTTCTGCAGACTTCAATGCAGCTAACAGCCCAACGTTTGTGAAGTCACCTTTGTTCATGTGGTAAGACACAACAAAGATGTTGAAAGACTTAGGGAGCGACAGGAGAATGAAATCAGCTTGCATTTCAGAATCCAAGTAGGCTCCCAGGGTTTCCAGCTCAGAGAGGTACCCAAACATTTTGAGTACATGTTCTCTGACAGAGGTCCCTTCCTGCATCTTGCAGCGAATAAGCTCTTTCATCACATTATAACGCTGTGTGCGGTTTATGTCACCGAACATTTCTTTCAGATTCAGCATAATCTCTTGGCAATTGTTCATTTCCACATGTTGCTTCTGAAGCACATTGGACAATGACCCAAGGATGTAACACCTTGCCAGATTATGGTCTTCATCATATTTATCATTATATGATTTATCTTCATCAGTCACAGGGTTTGCTATCTTGTCCTTGCTAAGCACGTAGGAGATGCGCTCTGCAGAGAGAACAAGATCCAAATTCCGGATCCAATCCGAATAATTTGGTCCGGTCAACTGGTTGACCTCCAGAAGCCTGCTAAGTGGGTTCATGGACTTCATTTTCTGAAATTAAGAATGCACTATATTAGAATATATATAAATATATATATTCATTTTAAGAATAATTTGATTAAGGTATTTTAAATCAAATTTGTCTTGCTAGGTCAACTTTGAAAGATTATTCCCTATTCTCTTTCAAAATAAGAGATATACTTACCGCTATATCTCAAGCAAGATCTGGGATCTCCTTTCCTATCTTTGTCACATCCCAATAATATGAGAACTTGCGACTCCGATAAAAAGAAGCGGGAACTCATTCCGCCTTTTGCAAGTCCAACTTGCATTCCCAATTCGGTCTTTAACACCCGGGCCCACCACCCCTAAGATGATGTTGACCCGTTGTTAATTGAACCAACCGTCAACAGGATTAGCACTCGCTATGCGCAATCCAATATTGCCCCAATAATATGAGGACTCGATATTGGGGTCACTACGCATACGACCTTACTCTTTCGAGAAGCAAAGAGCCCGATCCAGATGCGCTTGCATACAGGAGCTGTCACTTCAGACAGGCATCTCCTACATACAATCCTTGGCGACGGAAACCCTTCGCCTTAACGGGAGACCATGGATGTCACTTATGTGATCATCCACCTCGTATTCAAATTTTATAATTAATTATCGTGAATCACATTCACATAATTAATTCTTCCAAGGGAAATACACATCTATTCAAAATAGAGTGTTTATTGGATATAATTAATTTAATCATATTAAATTAATCATTAATCCAATCATCAACAAACATATCTTTTACTTGAATAGTAGGTATATTCTCAAAATACGTATTATTCGAATTTTAATAATTAGAAAAATACACATTGACTTTCTCCGGTATTATACAATCCCTACCCGCTGTCATGGCCAGTACCGACGAGAGTGGGACGGACCACATACGTTGCAACCCGCGACCCCAATGCTCTCCGACTAGGCACCACATCCGCCTCGAGAAAGGATAATACCAGATAGATCATCATGTACTTTTGAGATGCTCATCGGTTTTTCAACCGAAATTATACCATATAATATACATCAAAACATTTTTGATTATATTATAAGGAGATTTGCTAGACAAATCCCCAATCCTATTCAAGCAAGAGGGGTTTTTCATGTAAATGTTGTCCTACAACTATTGTAGGATAAACTATGGTTTTCATGAAAGAAATGTTTGTTGATGAAACAATGATCAAGATCTAATATCTCATCATTGTGGTTTAGGCAAGTGTCATTCAATGAAGTAATTATTTCTTTAAATATTTCACAAATATTTATCACTAATTATTCCAGAATATTAACAATTAATTTTCATCATGATAATTGAATGACATATCACAAGGTTCAAGATCAAAAATGTTAATTTCCAGCAGTGACCCCCAATCACTAAAATTAACTTATCTTGATCAATTTAAATCCAAAAAAGCAAACTCAGTTTCCAAAGATTTCCTATTTGATTTATTAAAGAACCTAAGTGATAAATCACATATTTCGAAGCGGATTAAAATCGTAATTATCTCATTAATCACGTTCAAATCCGCAGTTCCCGCAACTGTGAATATAGTCATATTCAAAAAGCCATATCTTGAGCAAATGAAGTCCAAATTTAGTAAACTCAAGTCCTATGGTTTCCTTGTTTAATGGGGAACAAAATCCAATTGAAAATTTCTTGTTTAAACATATTCAACAGTACAGAAAAATTCAATTAGAAAGAGGTGCGAAAATTGAAATGCAGTAAAAATTTCGCAACCCTTTCAAGAACCAAATTGTCTAAGATTCATGGATCATATCCAAACCCTTATTCAACCTGGCTCTGATACCACTTGAAGGATATTGTGAATCCTTAAGCGCATCACGGAAGCGTGTCGATCACATCGTATGCAATCGGAGCAAGTAGTCGTACTAGATGCTAGATGCAGCGGAAATTAAAATTTTTAACTTTAAAGATGAAACCACATGATCACGAGAACACTTCTCGGATCGTTTCATCAAACCACAAAGTATAAGGAATACCTCTTGAAGCGTGGTTGTGATCGCGAGATCCCAAAGTAGAGATCCTCCTATCTTAAGTCCGACCCACGGAGAATGCACTTGCGAGCACGATGATGAGTCGCGTCCTTCCCACAATCCTTTGACGAAGATCCAAGCATCGAAGCGAAGCCAAAATGCTCTCCTTCTTAATACACAAAGTGGACGGCCACTTGAATATTAGGGAAGAGAGCCCACACGAGAATGAGAGAGAGAATAAAGTTCTTCAACTCAAGATGATGTTGTTGTAACTTGGAAGGCTACCCTAGCCCTCCTTTTATACTAGTTTGGGATCCAATGGATCTCAATCCATGGGACACATGAATCCAACGGATATGCTTGGTCCATGCTAAATCAATGGCTATGATTGTTGTTGGTTAAAACCAACAACATTAATTTAAATTAAAAATGTTGCAACATTATCAACACAATTTAATTTAACATTAACTAATTAAGAGATAATGTGATAATTAAAATGGAGTCAACCAACCACCCCTAGAATTAGGGGGCGTCACCCATGAACAATTCATGGGTGACGCCACCTATGAATGGTGGTTATTGACTCCCTTTTATTTATCTTATTATTCCTTAATTAATAAAAAATATTCACCAAATTAATTCCAAATTAATTTGTGAATATTTCAATCATGCCATTGAATATTATGTGAATCATATTCACAACCCAAACTAATTAGTAAATTGCATTTCCAATTAATTAATAAATGTGAATCCAATCCACATTATTAATTAACAAAAGCTATTTACATAAATTCTCTCTCTTATATATGTATATTATAAATCATATTTATAATACACATATATCATGGATAGTGTTATCCGCATTCTCTTATTCCATGATAATTAAATCTTATTTAATTATCTTGGATAATCATTTTCATAATATGAATTATATTCATTTTAAGTTTGATAATTAAATCTCATTTAATCATCAAGTCATTGCTTGGATATTTCATCAAATGAATTATTCTTAAACCCTTTCAAGAATAATGTGCTTTCTCCGCAGATACTTGGAGATAAGGACAGGGCGATTGTATTATGCCATGTATAGTGACTTGGATATTGAGATCTCAAATCCAGATCTTACGAACCTCCCACAGATGCTTGATTAAATCAAGACCGCAAATCCAATCTTCTCATTGAATCTGAATCCCATTTAGACCAATGTCCAACACTTGGACTAAGATCGGATTGCTTCTCTACTGAAAGGAGTCACTAAAATCCAGACCTGTTTCATCACTCCCTCGGAATGGAAGCGTCATGGATATACAATCGTTTATGATCACATCACCCTTCAGGTATTCCCAATACCTGTACATCCTGCATACTGGAAGACCCATGATCAACCTGAAGATCAAGATCATTTTTACACTGTCTTCTTCAGGGTTTTATCATTAAGTTTCTCAATCTTGATCATTGGGATTTGGTATCGATCATATGCTTTCCCAAAGCATATATCATACCTTCAAATTCATGTCATGCTTCCAAAGCACGACGACCATGCATGGAATTTGATCGGTCCCAATACCTCATGAGTGAGCTCATGTCTTCCGGTTCACAAGTGAACCTGTATGATCCCTTTGAGAGATCATATTGCTCATATACCCTTATATGCACACCAGCTCGCTGGTGTATAGACCTTGGTTAGGTCATCAACCTATTGGTCTGCCAAATGTACATACTCAGACATATAGCAATACATCTGTCTCCGGTCAGAGGATGCATGCCTATGCTGTGACAGCAATCAACATAGGACTTAGGTTATCTCGATCTCGTCAGGTCAACCCATTGACCTAACTAATCTGACACCTCTGAATCACTATTCCCATGCAGAGGACCTGCATCAAGAGGTTGGTCAGATATCAGCCTATGTGAGAAAGGATTGCCATCTCCTACTCAGGCTGGAGATCTCCACTTGACAATCATTTGACGGTGCTTGATGAGTCCTCTATCTAACTCCTTAGATATTCATCCAACCACCAGCCTCTATCGATTCATTTAATGAATCAACAGCTATATGATCATCAAGCTGGCCATGGTACATAGCCCTAATTGTACAGAGGGACCTTATAGTGCATTCATTCATATAATTTCAGAAAGGGAGTGAAACATCAATAACTTTTATTGATAAACATAAATATTACAATAACATTTATTGTAAGAATGGTTCGCCCAGGGCTCACATGTCTAACAGGAGGTTGTTTCTTTGTTACTTCTGAGGTGGGGAGCTACATATCACTTACACTGCATGGAAAGATTCATGGTCATTAGAGTTTGTGTATGTAGACTTGTTCTGATCTGGTTTATTAAGGAGTCTTGTCCATAGATTGGTGGAACTTAGAGGCTGTTGAGTTTTAAGCTTAAGTCCAAATAAGGTTCCGACACATTAATAATCCAAAGATCTGATCGAGCTCCATATTTCAATTTAATGAAGGCGAGTTTAATAATCAGCCTTAATCCATGTATATTCACCTCTTTTTCTTTTTCTTTCTCTTTTGCACTTCTTTTTCAAATAAGTGTTTGCTAAGGGACTAGCAAAGTTAAGTATAGGGGGGTGATGAATACTCATTCATCACTCTTTATTCTTATATTTTAGCTACAAAAACCTTTGCAAATGCATGTATATGTTTGTAAATACAAATAATTACCAAAAGCATGCATTGTATAAAAAGTAATAATTAGCATGTTTTTGTGCAAAAATAAAAGAATAAAGATTAAAAAGAAAAAGAGGGAAATATTTAGAATAAATATTGAGCAACCTAATCCCAAGGGAGGGCTCAGCATGGGCCTGACTGCATAAAAGCCAAAGTAGAGAGAGATAGGGGGCTCATGTGTGTAAATATCCCTGTAA
Source organism: Ottelia alismoides (assembly GCA_037367405.1). Lineage (NCBI taxonomy): Eukaryota > Viridiplantae > Streptophyta > Magnoliopsida > Alismatales > Hydrocharitaceae > Ottelia > Ottelia alismoides. The sequence continues at coordinate 1,378,664 of JAZKJV010010939.1, read as the reverse complement.
ATACAATAAATATATTTTCCTCTAAAAATAGAATAAAAGTGGCTTGTACATATTTGTATTTATTTGTAAATATAAAATCCAAATAAAAATTGAAAAATAAAAAAGAAAATAAAAACCCCTTTACTTGTGCATATTCATCATGTACATAGTCCACTTATCTATATTTATTCTAGCCTTGTAATTAAATAAATTAATTTTCATAAAAACTGTATATACTCCTTACTTTATGGTGTAAATAAATAAAATAAAACCATTAAAACAAAAATAAAATAAAAAGAACAAAATTAAAATCCAAAAAGAATATTGTAAATATACCATGTATATAGATGTACATATCTATTTATTTAACCATTGTATATAAATAATAAAAGTAAAATAAAAATACCCTTTTATTCCTAATTTTATGCTATAAATAAATAAAATATAAAATGGGAATAAAAATGTACAAAAATAACAAATTAAAAATAGAAATTAAAAAGCCATATTGTACATATACCTATATATAGCACCCTAGTGTAAATACCTTATTTTTATTTCGAAAAATTAATTAAAAATCACCAAAAAAATAGAAAAAAATAAAATAAACATTTATCATGTTTTGAGTTTTTAATAAATCGGCCATTTTCTATTTTTAAATTAATTTTCAAACCTTTCTGAGTTGGCCTTCTCTCATTGGTCCACGGGGGACGTTGACCCCTCGGTCAACTCCCCCCTGTGGACCACCTCCCACGGGTCTGTGACGCCCGACCTGATTTCTCAACGTTTTAGCATCACTACCCGATCACCTCACACCCAAACCCAGGGTCCAATTCGTTCCTGCCAGATCCGACACCCTCGTCGGTATGCCCGCCTCGGGGTCCGCACTCTGAGCTGCCCTACCCGATCGACTTTAGCCGGACCCCTGGCTGTATAAATGCCGAGCTCCACCTCCATTTTCCTGATATTTGGTTCATTCGCCTTCCACCCAGTGACCTCCAGTGCCTTCGCGAGAGTGACAGCTCTCTCCGGGCGTTGTTGCAGTGAGGAGGGAGTAAGAGACCATCGATCCGGCGAGCTTAGCGCCGTCGTGCTCCTCCTGGAGGTAGAGCTCGAGCCTCGGGCCTCGACGACCCGCGAGGCGACGACCCAGAGCTCCCAGAGCTCATGCCCAGTCGACTCATCCGCCCAGGTAGCCTTAGTTCTCTTCCCTTTTCTTTGATTTTGCATTTCGCCCAATTCACCCCTTTTCCGTTCTGCTTCGATTCCGTCCATCCTAGTCGCCTATCCGATCATCGGAGCACACCCTCACGTTTGCCTTCTTCCCGCGCACGTTCTCCACCCCTTCATCCAACCCAGCTTGCACAGGAGCTGGGAGTCGAGTTCCTCCGCCGTCGCATCGTCGGAACTCGCACGCCTCGCCGCACCGACCACCTTCACCACGCTTAACAGGGTCGAGGCAGTTTGCCCTCGACCCGCGAGTCTGCTGATGTGCTTTGCAGGTCCATTCGAGACCATCTGAGGGTCTTGACCATTTGAAGCAGCCGCTCTTCCTCCGCCGACCTCGCCTGAGCTCCCCAGAGCTCCGTCGAGCCATCGGAGGATACCAATAGACGCGGAAGGCCTCCACGCTTCTTCTCCGATCATCCGTGGCCTTCGAGGAGTCCTCCAGCGCCTGCACGAGCCCGGCGAAGTTCTCCAGAGCCCAGTTCGTCGAGGACCCTCTCCCGCCGTTCGATCCTCTCCCAGCTCCAGTGTGCATCTCCGCCGTCCATCTGACGAGCCGACACCACTGTTTGATCCTTGGAGGAGAGATCGTGACCGTCGACTCGCCGAGGGTTAGCCACATTACCAGCGACCGTCAGATCAGCTACGTGGTGAGCCCGGAGCCGTTCGATCAGACCCGAGGGTTCTTGTGTTGCAGCGCCACTCCTTTCCACCGTCCGATCTCCACGTGGCAACCTTCCAGCCCTTGGATCGTTAATAAGGGGTAATTACTCTTAGGCCCCTTTAGTTTTCGCATTTATTATCTAGTCCTATAAATATTTTAGATATTTTATTTACGTTGGGTAATTTGCATTGTGGACCTTGTCTTTTATCGTATTTGCACTTATACCCCTGTGTGTAGTGGATCACGTGCATCGACACGTGTTTGTTTGGGTTATTTGCATGTATGGAGTCATAGTTTCAGGGTGTTCTTGAATGCATTTATACTTTTATTAATTGCAGATATACCCCTGTGCGTGGTTTATTTGTGCATGTGCGTTATATTTTGAGTATTTTACAAGAAGGCCCCTGGACTTTTAGTACTTGTTACTAATTAGTCCAGGAACCTTATTTTAATTGCAATTAGGTCCCTAAGTCCCCAGGTCACGCGCCTCGAGCGTGCAACCTTGGAGAAATTGCACCGGACCCCCTGGACTTTTTACTATTTGCGTACAGGTCCCTATGCACTGTACCTTGCTCTTATTTTTAAATAAAATAGCAAATCAACTCCAAATTTGATGAAAATTGGATACATGGCTCCTGCCATGGTGTAAAATTTTCTCTAATTTTTGGAGAGATTTTTGGTTTCATTTGATATTTTGAAAAATTCAAAAACAAGCTTTTTCTTTACTGTCTGAATTGAAAATTCCCAAAAAATATTAAAATACCTCTAAAATTCACAAAAAATAGACAGTAGTTGTTTTAATTTTTTGATTTTCTGACCAATTTTGGTCATTTTTGGATATAGAAAACCCTTAAAAATTACAAGACACTAAAAACCCTATAAAAATTCTAATAATTAATTTAAAAATCCAAAAAAATAATTCCAGTGCCCAAATTTTCCTTATACTTTCTAGAGTTTATGAAAATTACCTTCAGACCTTGATAGGGCCCTTATCTATTTTATATTGGCCCTCCAAGTCTGACTGGACGGCACCTTCATTTTTCTGCCTTGTTTGATTTTTAGAAAATTAAATAAAAATCAGAAAAATACCAAAAATTCACTAAAAACAGTAAAAAAAGATTAAAAACATAAAAATATTTTTATTTGAATTTTTGAGTGCTTTAATAATTGTGTATATTGGCTTGTTTTATTGCCTCTTTATTTTCTTCATTAATTATAAAATCCAAAAAAAATATAAAAAAACTAAAAACCCACCAAAAATACCCTTTGTTTTATTTTATTCTATTCTCGACTACTTCGTAGGCTGCAAGGCCATCACGTGCTCCCTGAGTCCGACCCTGGTCGCTATACCAGGCTTATCCAATAGCCATGGCCACTATTATTTTTCTCTGATTTTATTCTTCTGTTTGGTGGTCTGCACTTAATTTTTCTTGTTGATCTGGATTTCTCGAGCGACTGAGGTCGCAACGACCTTGTTTATATTTCTCTACCTTAGTTGCTTGGGGTTTTCGTGGTCATCAGTTATGAAATGATTTTGCGTACTCAAAGTTAGTGATGAGTATTATATTGTCAGTATATCATTAGCAACGGTCCACATAGCGACGTTTATTCGTTGATATTTTTCAAACTTCTAATTAATCATCGCTAAATTTTGAACTAAAAAAATAGCAACCATTATTTGATATTTTGAAAAATAACAACAGATAATCATCGTTATATGGACTGTTGCTAATGATATAACGACATATATGATATGTGTGGCTAAATTTGAGTACGAAAACTCATTTCGCAATGAATAATGTCATCATTATATATTTAACGATGGCTAATTTAATGATGTATTTTGAAAAAACCATCACTATAGCTTAATTTTATTGTAGTGAACCCATCTTTTCTCGTACTTGTGGGATCCACTCCACCTCTCCTTTTTATACATTAAATAAATCTCTTTCATTTATTCCATCAAAAAATAATATATTATACTATCGTATCATCTAAAATTCATAAACTAATTAATCTTTACTCACTTTTCCAAATTTTAATACAATCACATCACACTAACTACTCATTTTCCAAACTTCAATACAATCGCATCACAACAAACCTACTCAATCCCAAACCCTCTATCAAAGATCAAAATACAAAAATGATTTATCCTCCTCCAGTTTAACCCGGCTAATCCGTCAATCAAACGCACCCTAAAGATTTGGTACCACATTGGTACGTTCAGGTTAAAATATCACACTAAAATCACTGTATAGTCTAGTGAATTCTTTATAATTTATTCTCTTCTTTTTCTGCTGATCCTCTTTCAAATATCCAACCTTATATATCGGATATTAGGCTAATGTTCTACATATCCTAAAAATTTCGTCCAAATACACCGTCATTTGCTATTTTATCTTAATGGTTATCTCAAATATAGACTAGAACTTTGACTATTAACATAAAATAGCAAACAATGTCTTATTTGAGCGAAATTTGTAAGATAAGCACAACATATTTCTACGATTCAATCTATAAGATTGTATTTTTGAAATCGATTCACAAATAAATATATTGATAACAACACCTCCGTCAGGGATCGACAACTCAAAGGGATCAACATCTTTTGTCAAAATTTAGTCATATAAAGTATCGTTTTCCAATCGATACCTCATTTTAAAAGAAGCAAAAAAAAGATATATTAATCATCGCAGAAATTTCTACTAAAATTCTGGTCCACGATCTGAAAGTGGTGCTTAGAGAATGAAAGATTTCTATCCTTTGGTTAGGGGATATAAACAAGTTTTCCCAAAATTAGCTGCAACAAAGTCCACTACGGGTTCTTCGTGGAGGGAAAAACAATATCTTCATGCCCGTCTGTGAGACCTCCAAGTTCTCATCAATGGGATATTATATTACGCAACATTGTAACTATGCCTTAAGAAGAACAAATGTTAGAAAGATCTCCTCCTGCCCTGAGAGTGGATGCTATTGATTTGCGAAATATTAACCCCTTCCAGGGCTCGCTTAAAAATAAGAAAATAAGCAAAAACCCCTACACTTCAGTGTAATGTGAAAATACAAGTGCTACACAATCCGAATTTCAAATCGGAGCAGAAGAGCGAGCTTAGATAAGACAATCATCTTCCCTTGCAAAGGTACGGTTAGCTCTGAACCTAATTCGTTGCACCATACTCGGTCGGGGCACATATTCCAAAGTGGAAGGGAGCCTATGCTATAGAGAGGATTGCACTCAGGTGTTGTAATCATCATTAATTTTTTTTGTGATTCAAATTTCAAAATCCAACTTTAGAGATTGAAGATGCTCTACATATTCTTCACATTTTTCTTAAATCGAAGATTATTTGCTATATTATCTTAATGGTCAAACATTCAGTCAAGATTTAAACAACTTAAATTCCATTTAAAAAAGATCTAAATCTTCAAACATTAAGATAAAATAGCAAATAATCTCAAATTTGAGTAAAATTTGCATGATATGTAAAACATTAATCTAAGATTCAATCTATAAGATTGGATTTTAAAATCGATATCAAAAAAAAAATATAAAGATGATTACATCACCTCTGTTGCAATCCTCTCTACAGTAGATGATTACATGAAAGTAGTATCTACGACCCAACCTAAAGGTCACATCGAGGAAGATTATGGAAAAGATTTGGATGGATGCGCTTCTCTTTCCAAAGTATACCACATAAATGGTCAAAACTACCTCTGACCTCTTTAAGACTTAATGTGCTTCCATTGCAGAAGATTATGGCATTTTCATAAATTTTGCCAACGCTGAGGGGCATATTGTCAAGCATCGTTCTCTGTGTAAACAAGCTGAAATCCTTTCTACATCTATGGTACTATCTGCATTCATTGATGCTATAAATTATCTGGACTCAAATATGGAGGAGTCGACGTTTGAGACATACATTATCCTCGGTACTAACAATTACTTGTTCGAACATGGAGATGCAATGGAAACCCAAGGTCATCTGTCATGAATTAATGATTCAACATGTTTATTCTTTTATTTTCTTTAAATTTTTTGATAAAACACATGTAAATAATAACTAATTCTAGTTAATTAATAAGTTAACCTTTTTTGTTAATGTTGTATATTTATCACATATTTACACCAAAATAAAATAATAGAGAAGAAAAGAAAATGAAAAATAAGAAAGCTATATATATTAAATAAATACAGACTGACCCAACTCTCGAGATAAGACAACCATTGGGATGGTTGATAAGGAATAAAATAGGAGAAGATAAGGTTCATAACTTATAAAAATCTAAAAAAACAATTTCTCACATGTATATTCATCACTATTTATTTTCCACATATCTTGTACTATTTTATTTATCATAAAATAACCTTAAATAAAAATATTTCCTTAAAAAACTTGTACATAAAAATTCATTGTAAATAATAAAAATATTTACAAAAATAACCCTTGTAAGAATAAAAGAAAAAACACTAAAAAAGCCATAAAATCATAATATAACGGATCACTACCTTCTTCATACGAGCTCAAAATGAATCAAACTCACTTTTACTATATTCTAAATAAAATAAACTTTAAAATAAGGTAGTTTTCATAATTTTTGGAGTTAAGATGTGAAAGTTAATTTTTTTTGAGTTGTTTGTATATTGTACAATTATTTATACAAGTATTTATTTTATTTTTTTGGACATATTTTATTGTTACTATTTTGTATATATTTATTTTAGTTATATAAAACTCAAATAAAAATAGTAAAATCCAAAACTAAGCACAAATAAAATAATGTATTTGTTTTATAGGTATAATGTACCTATAATATATATAACCATTTTTATTGTACTTACTAAATTCAACAACAACAAAACCTTTTTTCCACAATTAAGTAGGGTCGGCTACATAGATTCTTCTCCTCCATTTAGATCTATCGTGGATCAGTCCCGAGCTTATAAATCCATGTTGAAAAGAACCAACTATCATGGGACAACTTCATAAACAATATTTTTTAAAATACTGTTTGGGAAGCCATCTCCGACTGTTTTACGCTGGTTGTTGGCTACCTAATGCAACCCTCCTCATTTATCTAGGCCTGGAACCGGCCATGGTTGAGTTCAAATTATTTAAACTCAAAAAATAAAAATAAAAATAACTAAAATATAAAATTAAATTAACTCAAAAATAAAAATATATTAATAATTATTAAATTATTCAGTAAATTAATAAATTATATAATTATTTGAAAAAATAAATAATTAAAAATTGAATTATTGTATATAGGTATTTAATACATGCAAATACTTATATTGTATTATTTAACTAATTAAATTAATTTATTTAATTTAATAAAAATCACAAAAAATATTAATTTATTAACATTATTTATTTTCATAATTTTTTAATTTAAAACCATTTTCTATTTTATTTTAATTATTTTCTAATTTATTCTATTATTTTGTCTTCTAGTCTGTTTTGTCTTTTTCCTCAGTCTACTACTATTGGTCCGAATAGATTTGTTGACTTCTGGTTAACTACCCCTCCAGCCTTGACCCGAATAACTATGCTCAACCTGCCTTCTTTGTAGATTTTTCTCTATCACCCCCACCATCCTTTTGACTCATTTCTTCCACTTGATTAGAGTCCACATATCCATAATTTTTGCCCATGTACTTTTCGCCTCGACCCTCTTCGTTTCGCATGTTTATTTTCGTTTGAAAATTAGCATTTATCTTTCCTATAAAAGCATGTGGCTACTCCATTTTCCCTATCTTTTGCCTCATTCCTCCTCTCCGATGAGCTCCGAGAGCTTGTGAGTGACCGTGAACTCTTGTTGTAGTGAGGATTAGAGCGTTTATGCCTAAAATTCGGTGAGAAATCACTGTGCTCTGCCTTGTTCGAGCCGAGCCTCCCACACCGTCAAGGCAATGACTCGTAGGTGGCTTCCACTTCCATCCTAGGAAACCGCTTCATCCAAGTAACCTTTTCGTTTCAATTTCTGCAACAGTGTGATTATGTAATGGTAGATTCAATCTCTGATTAGTGGGATAGGAGGTCCATGTTCTTCATCATTCTGTTTGAAACTATGATGAATTCACGATTCATCGCCTTTATTCTTTTATTTTATCTTCATTTCTTTAGTCAAACACTTGTAAATACCCACTAATTTCATGAAATTACCATTTTGCATGCATTTGTTAAATATGCATTTTTAACACTTTTTATGCTTAAATAAAAGAATAAAGAAGAAAAGAAAAATAAAAGAGAAGAAAGGATGCATTTATGCAATAAATATAGACTGACCCAAACCCTGAGAGAAGGTCAAGACTTGACCTGATCGATCAGGAATAAAGTAGGGGGAGATAGGTCTTCTGTCAAAAATTCAAAAACATAATTTGTACATAAATTCCCTGTATATTTGTATAAAACTTGTATTTTATTTGTACATAATTTGACCTCAAATTAATTATTTTTGTAAATAAAAGTTGTAAATAAAAATGTGTTGTAAATAATAAAAATATTTGCAAAGTAAAATAATGTACATGTTACTAATAATGACACTCAGAAAAAGCCACAAAGTGCTAATTGAAATACCAATTCCGGCTCCATACAAACTCAAATTGAACCAAACTCACTTCCATTGTACTCTAAATTAAATTATCTTTCAAATGGATGTGATTTCATAATTTTTGGAGTTACGGTTGAAAAGTAGGTTTTCTGGGGTGTTGTGTGCAGTTTCACCGCTATTTATTTTTCTTATTTATTTATATTTATTTTTTATATATAATGTACATATGTGTAAATATTGTTTTCGTTAAAAATAAAAAGAAAAAATATAAATAATAAAATTAAAAAATGTGTGTTTATAAATTATTTCCCTATGTGTATATATGTATAGTGTATTATATGTATATAATATGTATATACAACTAACTTCCTTAAATAAAAATTACCAAAAAAATAAAATATCTCACATTAATTTATCAATTTAATTTAATTATGAAAATTGTATTTAGATTTAATTATCTAATTCATTATTTGATTTTATAACATACCATGTATATTAGATTTGATTTTATGCCTTTAATGGCCACCATTAAGGTGGTTACTTGATTATAATTAATTATTTAATTAATTTAATTCCGAATTTCATTTTTATTTATTTATTTAATTAATTAATTTAAATAACTACTAATTACTTTCCTTAGTTGTACATATTTTCCATTTTTATTTTTGTCTTCTTTATAATGGGCTCCTCCTCCCTCATTTCCTCTTGATCAATCTTTGGCGGAGAGGAGCCCGATCTTCGAGAACCATCTTGTTGAAGAAGGGTGCCTAGCCTCCGAGCCGTCCGGTGACAGCGCGTCAGCCCTCGTCAAGGCCATCATGGCATTTCTGACCCCAATGTGAGATCCACTTTTATTTCTTGTCGTTTCTCCTAGGTAAATCGTAGGCTTAATTTTTACGTAGATGTAGTGATTAGTTTTTAGATCCAAAATCGCAAAAATATTAACCACACTTTTCGATCCGACATCGAGTTTTCACCCCCATTTTCTTTATCTCCACACGTTCTCATTTCTATCTTACGCAACCACACACCTCCGGCCACACACGGTGGTCGGAGTCACGGATCTTTCTTTCATCTTGTTAAGATCTCAATTCCATTCACGAATCCCATTTGTTTCTAAATAATAAAAAATATATAAAATAATTTTTCATATTTATTTGACATTTGTTTTTGCAGCGAAAATAAAAAAATTTGTTATTCTTCTCTCTAATCTTTGTTTTGCAGGAATAAATAAAAAAAATAAAAAAATATAATTGTTTTTATCTCTAATGGTTGTTTTGCAGGAGAACAAAAATTAAAATAAAAAAATAAACATAAAAGCAATTTTTTTATCATTATTTACATTTCTTATTTAGAAAAATAAAAAAATATATTTTTTCTATTATTAGTCTGTATACAAAAACAACAAAAAATATAAAAAATAATAAAAGTCACAATCCTGTTCCGCGTCAGCGCCTCCCTCCTTCAGGATACCCCGCTCAGCCTCTCCAGGTGGCCGCCTTGCCGAGCCAAGGCCGCAGGCACCACCGCGCGCTGCCTCGTGTGAGGCGGCACTGGTCGCGCCTTCACCACCACCGTCCGGCCCTCCGCGCAATTGCTGTCGTTGCCCCACGCGTTCGCATAGGCGCCGCCCGTGCCTCCCGCTCCCAGGCCACAGCCCTCTGCGCGGCCCCGGCATCCGAGCCCGCGACCCCTGCACCTCCTTCCCAGGCGCGCCATCCAGCAGTGCGCAGCACGCGCCGCCCTCACATGCAGCCGCACACCTCCGCGCGCAAAGCCCACACCAACCCCAGGCTGCTCCCTTCACCGGCCACATCTCCACCTCTCCGCTACGCGTAGGACCCTCTGCGACGGTCCCGTGCCGAGTCCCTCCGCAACCCCGCGCCCGTAGCCACGTGTCCACGCCGCGCCCGCCTTCATCCCCCTCCTGCTTGGTGAAGAATGGCGGTGGCCCCTGCCCCTTTTGTGTTTGGAATAAAGCAGAACAAAAGCCCTAGGAGAGGGGTTGGATAAAAAATTGGTAGAATTACAAAGTTATCCTTGAAACTTTCGGAAATTATGAAATAACCTCTACGCTTTAGAACATCACATGTAGGACACCATCTCACTGGGTAATTTACATTTTACATCCAATAGTTTTATTTATGTTATTATTTCATCCAAAAACTTTGAACAATTGGTTTTAGCCCTGTATTGCAAAACTTGAATTTGCATGCCTTTTGTGATCAAATAAATGTTTTTATTATTTGAAAAATTTTCAAAAAATTTAGGCATGCTCTTGCTATAGTGTTAGTCATTGTTTAAAATTTTCATCCATTTCTATTATCATTTGTTATATTTAAAAAATAAAAAACAGTGTATTTTTTCATATTCGAAATTTGAAAATTCATAAAAATTCGAAAAGTTGCTTAAAAATTCCAAAAAATATTGTAGGCGCATTTTAGTGAGTTTTAGCTTCTGTCCAATTTTGTGCATTTTCCATTTATAAAAACTAAAAAAGCGAAAAACGAAAATTCTTTAAACAATTGTAGAAAATTCTAAAAAATCGAATAATTGTGATTTCAATTTCTGATTGTAGATATTGCTTTTTAGTTTCTACTAAAATTAATTTAGAGGAAAATTGGATTTTTAAAGTATTTTTAAGTTGCAAAATACTCCTGACTGTGCACAATTTGCTCTATTTTTCACTGTTTGATTTTTAGAAAATCATAAAAACATTAGAAAAATTCGAAAAAATTATCAAAAATATTTTAAAACATATAAAATACAAAAACATTTTATTTGGACTTTTCTGTACATTTGTGACTATTTTGAAAATTACAAAAAGAGTGGTGTGTGTGCATTTTCATCATTTGTGCCTTATTCGAAAAATAAAAAAATAAAAATTCAAAAACCACTAAAAATTCAACTTCGAAAATTGACTGCTTAGTTTTTAAATCGTGCTCCTTGTGTTCGACCCTGGTCGCTATATCAGGTAAAAAGAATAGCGAAAAACCACTTATCTTTGCTTTGATTATTTGATATTTTTAAGGGGTTTAAAATATAAATTTTCTGGATTGACCGAACCGTGCGGTTGAGAACAACGACACAACTCTGTGGATTAATTTTCCCATCTTAATCGTACGGATTTCATTTCATCAAACTACTACGATCATCAGCATATCATCACATCCACATTTCAGTATTCTCTCCTCTATTCTATTCATCCTTATTCATCCTTATTCATCCTTTTATCACATCTAGTGATCGGAGGCTTGCAACTTGATCATCATCTTCCTGAAGCTCCCTCGCTCACTCCTCTCTATTTTTGTTGAGGGTCGAGGCCTCAACCTCGAGATGTTGACCTGATTGCAGGTACCGCATTTGATCATCCTTCAAAGCCATACATCTTTGTAAAAGCTGAAGCATCAAGCATTTCACATCTAAATTGAATCGCAAGGATCTTCGCATCTGGAGAACACCTCCTACACCTAGATATCTAAGATCTGAGCACGAACAGCAAATCCAAGCTACCTGATCGGAACAACTTCAAGAAGGACAAGCAATTTGGAATCCATGAGCAACTTTGAATATTAGTAGTTCCTGAGTAGAAGTATCGTAGATCAGCTTCGAACAAGCGTCGTCAAGCAATACCACACCATTTATGAGTAGATCTTATTTGAATATGGAGATCGAGAACCTCGACCCTAACCGTAAGAAAGCGTCGCCTGGAATCAAACCTGATTTGGGGATGAACTTTTGGAGCTACGCAGCACCATACGAGAACCGATCTTCTGGAGACATAAGAATCATCGTCTGCAGGTGTTTGTCATAGACATGAAGCACTGATGAGAGCATCTGAGATCCAATCAGTTACTCACGAAGCATCTGCAACGTCCCGGGCTTAGGTCCCTGGTCCGTTATCGAGGAAAACTAGCCCTAAAAACTTGTTGGGTTCGGGCCCAACTGGACCCGTTGACAACCACCCAAAATGCTTAAGCCCAAGTTGTCAAGTAGCAATTCCATCACTTATGAACCACACCTAAACTTTGTGAGTTTTAGATGTGGCACTATATTTGGGGTATGGGTGTTACAACCTCCCCCACTTATATTCGCAACGTCCTCCTTGCTACATGGCCCATCACTTATTCCCAGTGATAGTGGCGGTTGCACATTCCGGCTTAGGTCCCTTCGGCCACTATCAGAGGGAAATTAGCTCTGATACCATTTGTAACGTCCTGGGCTTAGGTCCTCGATCCGTTATCAAGGAAAGCTAGCCCTGATAACTTGTTGGGTTCGGGCCCAATTGGACCCGTTGACAACCACCCAAAATGCTTAAGCCCAAGTTGTCAAGTAGCAATCCCCATCACTTATAAACCACGCCCACACATCACGAGTTTTAGATGTGGCACTATATTTGGGGTATGGGTGTTACAACATCAAATCTAAATCGAGAACGAGAAGAATCACCACAGACCCTCCGCATCGAGCACAACACCACCACCACTTGATTCATTAAAGGGGGAAGAACAACGGGGTCTGCCCAGATTAATAACAACCCTTGGATCAGATCCAATCCAAGGGTCTTAGTCCAGCCACGTGTCAGCGCCAGATCCGAGTCCACAGCCCGCCGCTTAAGACTTACACGTGATCAACACATAAGGCTGGACATTCTTTTGGGTAAATTGCATATTGACCTCTGTATTCACTATTATTTCTTTCAATCCTTCATTTGTAAATAACTGTTTAGAATAATTTCATAGTGATCCTTGAGATTTGATTAAATTGCGTGCTGATTCCTCTTAATTATATGCACATGGCTTATCACATCGTTTCCTGGAATAATTATATCTTTTCATATGCAGTTTTTAGATTGTTATAAAGTTTCAGATGTTTGTAGTTAATATATATAATATGAAAACATTTTGAAAAATTCCAAAAAATATATTTTGTGTATTTGAATGTCCGTTATCTTCAGACCAAAAATCACTAAAAAAATAAAAAAGAAAACTCATAAAAATATAAAAACTCTAAAAACATTCAAAAGAATTAAAAATCCATAAAAAATCATAAAAATATATTTCCTATTTATAAATTTTCTTTATTTTATTCTCTTTAATTTAAAATTAATTTGGAGAATTTTTGAATCTATTTACTATTTTTCATCTCCATTTTAATCTCGACTTTTTGTTTTATTCCAAGTTTTAAGTATTTTTTACTTTAAAATAAAAAAAATTGTATAAAAATCTAGAAAATTCACAAAAAACATTATAAAATTATAAAAAGCACGAAAATGTTTTATTTTCTATATTTTGCTTATTTTATCAACTTTTATAAATACATTATGTCTCTCTTTCCCTTATTTCTTATATATCTTATTTTATAGAAAATGGAAAATATAAAAAATATAAAATATAAAAGAAAATACAAAATTAGAAATAAAAAATCAAGATATAAAAAATATGAATAAAATAAAAATAAAATAAAATAATACAAAATTAAAACCCACAAAAAGTTTCAATTTGGCCGAGTATCAGAAAAGACATTGGGTTCTTGATTCTTGTCATGCCTGCTTTACACCTTCGCTTCCTGTTTTCGACCCCTACTTGCTTGCCACTGTACATTCTTGAGTAGGGTATAATAAATTTTAACTCTAGCTCTTAATTGATTGATTATTTGTGTGGGTTAATTGATGATCAACGTGAAGGTTTGAGTAGTCGCCCCAGCGACAGTGAGCCAGATTTATCAGGCCATTACTTAGCGACTCATGTCTTCTCGTTTTTCAAATGGTGACGTTGTCGGGAAGCATCGGCTTGTAGAGTATACCTTTGTCTTTTTACTTGCTTAACCATTTTTTATTATCTCTTTCTATTGCATCATTAATTGTAAACTGCCTGACGTCTCTTTCTTGTCTTTTTGTGAGGAACCACGGACCGAGGAGGATCGCCTAGGTGATCCTACGTAGCCTTGGGAAGCAAAGTCGGCTATTCTATCCTAGCTAGAAGAAGAGAGCAGGAGGCTCTTGAGAGAGAGAGGGGATAGTTTAGGTTTTATTTTTTGTGTGAGAGAGATTTATTGACTATAAATTTGCAATAATACAGGTATACAGGACTTTGGACATTCGAGCCCAATTTCCAAGTGTTTGTTCACTTGGGGGTTCACCGTGATTTTGTCGGTTTTTCATCGCTTTGTTTTATTTTGTTTTCCAGTTTTGGTTTTCTTTATTTTGTGGAATGAGACCTTAGTCTTTAGGCGCGCTTGATCGTGTAACCTAAGGCCAAACACCTAATAACTATTGCATGCACCTATGGTCTTCTCGTTTGGACTTATAAATAATTAATTACTTGACACGTAGTTTGAAACCACGTGCCGTGAGAGCTCTCCATATAGCGCTTGCAGGACGCATTGTGGTGGGCACTGAGGAGGCTCCAAGATCGGACTTTAGGTTTCATTCTGTGTGTTTGGCATTTGGTTTTTCACGCTAGCAGTTGCCTGCTTAGGATGATTTTCGTGTGCATATCGACATCTAGTATAGGTTTATAAACTCTTGTTTTGCATCCCGCATAGAGAGAGCTAGGAAGCACTGTAAATCTTCTAACTGAGCATTCATCATTTAGGCACTAAGGTGAGATTTCCATCTTAGTGTCGCCTTGCACTGCTTTGCCGAACTTCGCCCTATGTATTTGGATCAAGTAGGAATCAAAGAAAAGATAAAATCGTTAGGCGCTTGTATCGAATCTACTCAAAACAAGTGATAACACAAAAAAAGGGATTGCTAAAAATATTTGACCTAAATAAAATTGGTTAATTGGACTCATTGCCTTGGGGTGAGCAGAGCCCTCATTTGTTTTCAAGTTGCATTGGAAGGTTTCCTTCCCAGTGAGGTGAGCGACGTCATAAGGATTAGATCCCAAAACCCGGTCTGTGGCTGCCTTGTGTATCGCCTCGATTTTTGAAGTATTGGCGCTTTTATCGTACGTTGGCGAGTAGGGCTTGGTCGACAATAATGACTCTCTATTGTGTAGAGCATTGTCCTTGTCCGAAGTATCGAGCATCGGCTATGCCTTCACGGGGGTGTCTGTCTCATCGTCTTGCGTCCGAGTAAGTTCTTGCACGCTCACGGGTGATTCTGTTGTGAGCAAGTTCTAAAGTATTGGTTTCGCCTATCGGCTTCCTCCCTCTATTTCTTTGGCTGAGTAGGGATCCAGGAAGGGTCACAAGGACATCAAAAAGTGCAGACTATAGGTTACAAAGGAGGAGGACAAGAATGTGATACTTTTCTGGCAGTACTCTCTCTCCTATAGGCATAGCGCTCTAAGGACTCGTTATAAGATAATTGCCTGAATTCAAATCTAAAAATCACAAAGATAATTACCAAACATTCACGGCTTCACGGGTCGAGTTGGTGAATCCATTGCTTTGAGGTTTGATTGATTAGTCTTATTAAGGTCAAGATCAAAAACATCGCGCCTTTGCGCCATTTTGCTCTCCTCTCATTTGGCCCTTTCTCATTGTGAGCCTTCTACTATTTTACGCTCCCTTTGTTTCTTGTTGACCTCTGTATCTTTCATCCACATTGATCTTCTGCTTGACCTACAAGATGGTGATGAATGGACAGTTTAGTCGAGACTCTGTCGATACCCATATCAGTTCCATCCGCTCACCTTCTCCAATAATTTGGGGCAATTTCTAAGAACTCAGTTCGAACTCCGTGAACTGATCTCTAGACTCCCCGACTTCTTCAATAAATTGGGATCACTCTTGTCCTGAAATCTATCCGTTTTGGATGGCCATTGATTTCACTCCTTATACATCGCCATCCTCAACAACGTTCTGTGTTGACCTAAACACAAAATATATTTCTCCGTCTGGTGATGCAATTCAGACTAATCGAGGCATTCTTCCATGTGCAGACCGAGAGCCCGATTCCGAGCCAACAAATCAAGTAGAATCTGAGATGGCTGGTGGAATGGGAAAGGGACCGCAACCCCAACCTGAAACAAAAGTCAACCCTGGGGAGGGGCAGTATACCACTCAGAATGATGTTAATAGTCAACTGTTGGAATCCATACAAGCAATCCAGCAACAGTTGACCAACAAAGCCCTGGCCAAGACCACCTTCGAAGATATGCTGAATGATCTGAGGAGGAGGGTCGATGCAAGAGATGGTCGAAGGGAGGATGAGCTGAATCCAGATCAAGAGTTCAATTTTGAATGTGTTAGAGATGAACTTTCAGTGGGAAGACCCGAATTTAATAGAGTAGATGCAGACCCCCGACAGCTGAAGCCAACTCTGAAGGAGACAAACAATCCTGAAGCGGGCCGCATCACTGAGTGGATCCAAATTCCACAAATCCACACCCATTTCAAGCTAAAGCCAGAGTTTCTTTCTCTGCTTCCCACATTCCATGGGAACACCACTGAGGAACCATATATCCATCTTAAGAAGTTTGAGCGCATCTGTGCTACTGCTCACTACCCTAGAATTCCTTTGGGGGTAGTCAAGATGACCGCCTTTCCCTTTAGCCTCCAAGATAAGGCCTTATATTGGGTCGACCACTTGGGTAAGGTAGTCACAACCTGGGAGGAGCTCAAGTCTTCCTTTCTCCACAAATTCTGCCCTCTCAGTCATTTGAATCATATGTATGTTAGTATCTCTAGTTTCTGCCAGCAACCCCACGAAACTATCCATGAAGCGTGGGAAAAGATCCAAAGATCTTCAGGAGAAGTGCCCCCACCATGAGATCCCAAAGACCAGCCTTGTACAACACTTCTTTGGTGGGCTCACACTTGAGAGCCAAAAGCTCGTCGATGCCACTTACGGTGGCTATCACTTTAACAAGGATGAGGACGTGGTGTGGAACGTCTTTGTGGAAATGGCTGAAGAAGAAGCCGCTCAATCCTCATCCTGAGCATACATGAAGATGCCAGCCGCCATTAGCAAGCCTGTAAACATGGCTACTCATACCGAAGACAGGGATGAGATCTCCAACTTAAGCATCATCGGGAGCCATCTGTCTAAGGTGGACATCATCGAGAAGAGGTCACAAGATCTCGAAAAGTCATCCATGATTGAGAAAAGGACCCAGGGCTTGGAAAAGCTCGACCTGATTTCCCAACAGCTGGAGCAGTCCTAAACGCCAACTTGTGCAACTCTGTGTCTGCTACTTTCGAGCCGTCCGCTGAGAAGAAGGATCCTTCACTGCATCAAACACCTCAGCTGACTCCACCAC
Organism: Ottelia alismoides; assembly: GCA_037367405.1. NCBI lineage: Eukaryota > Viridiplantae > Streptophyta > Magnoliopsida > Alismatales > Hydrocharitaceae > Ottelia > Ottelia alismoides. The sequence continues at coordinate 1,361,024 of JAZKJV010010939.1, read as the reverse complement.
AACCCTAGCCTATTCAGCACGTGTATTACGTGCAGGTTTCGGAGCAGCCCCCGCAGCCTCAAACACATATGGTTGTATATCAGCCAGAGTCCCAGCCAGCTTACTCCGAGCAGTTCTCTCCACCCCTGCCACTGATCCATGAAATCAATGGTGTATGGAACAATGAAGCGCAGCTGACCCATCCTCAAGGACATTCTCTGGGTCAGAACATGGGCAACATGCCTTATCACCAGTAATAGCAGGGTGGGAGACCCTTCCAGCCCTCGTATTAGCATCAGCCTCCGTATTAGGGTAACACCTGGAGGCAAAATTACAAGAACGGTCCTCAACAGTCCGGATATTGCGGTCAAGGATATCATCAGCAACCGGCTGCTCCGTTTCAGCAGCAGAACTCACAGTATTCCTCCAACCCTTCTCCTCACCATTTGTCACAGGGACACCAGTCATAGTCTCACCCTTCATACCCGCACCCTAGGCCCCATCAAGGGGATTCTTCTGAGATTGTGTCGGTTAACCTGGCCCTTGCCTGCATCGAACAACTGATGAAGAACATGGCCTAGATGAACCAGAAGATCGACGATTTGACGACTACGAAAACAACCATCCCTACTCAAGTTGAAGCTAACCCAAACAATTTCTGACGCAAGGAGCATGTAGCCGGCAGTGTCCAACCCGATTCATGAATTAAATTGCTTTTTATCTAATGATGTTACTGTCAGGAGCGGTAGGACACTCCAGCCATCAGTGACGGTAAAGGGAAAGCATCTTGTATCTGACGGGGGATCGTCAACACTACCAATCAGAAAATCACAAAAAAAAATGAAGAAAAAGACAAAACACAAAAAGATAGCAGCAGCTTTGGTGGAGATAGGCCGGCATTGGAGATGTTTGCACCTGCCCCAACACCAGCTCCTGATAGGAGGAATCCTGCACCTGCAGCGAGTCCAACGCCATCACCAGAAGACGAGCCTGCAGTTTCTGGTCCAGACATTGTAGATGATTCCATTCCATTTTTCCATATACTTGTTTTGAATGATATTGTGGGAGATTTTATGCATATTCATTTCCCCGAAGTAATGAAAAAAATGAAAAAATGAAAATGTTAAAAAATACTTTGTCTGATCCTGTCATCATAGAGATTATTCATAATCTAGTGTTGAACATGCTATTGATGAAAGCTCTTGAGTATATGCCCGCCGTGAAGAAAGGATTAAAAGATGCATGTACAACCATGCACAGGCCTCACCCTCATAACTCAAGCAATAAGGGTAGCAAGTCCGAAAGGTAGATCCTCACAATGGCCAAGTTAACGCCATCAGCAACCTCTTGGATAAGAAGCCAGATATGGGAGCACCTCTTATGCATTGTCAGATGTTTAATCATAAGTTTGAACTCACATTGTTCGACAATGGGCTTCTGTCAACCTCATGCCAGCCTCACTGCTCATAGAATTCAGGCTAGGACCGCTTAAACCTACAAAGATGATTCTGCAGCTTTGCAGAAAAATCAGTTAAACGGCCTAGGGTCCTGTTGGAGGACGTAATAGTCAAAGTTCAGGGAAAGCAGTTCCCAGCCGATTTTGTGGTACTAGATATGGACGCCCCCGCTCCATTGCTCCTAACCCCAATAATACTTGGATGACCATTCCTGAGAACATCGAACGCAGTGGTGAATTATGAGACTGGAGAAATTACTTTTGACGTTGGCAGTGAAACAATCAGAGTAAAGACCCTGTCCGACGCAGCACCACCAGAAGGTACATCTGCATCATGCGCAAGGGTGATTGAGTATTCTGAATACTGTGACTTTCTGGCAGAAATTCAAGTCACCGACCTATTCTTGGATGACAATGAGATTCATGAACTCCTCTGCTCCGAGGAGGGATTGGAGACCGCAGTCGAATTTCCCCTTATCGATCAGGATGAGGTACTTGCTGACACGCTGAACGAGACTTCCATGAGGGTGATGTGTCTTTAAACTCAAGAGCAAATTATTGAAGAATCTTGTGATAAAGAGTAAATTATTGAAACATTATGTAAAGACTTGAATGAGGAAGCAGAACAGAGCATGGTGGATGCCGAACAGATGAAGGAATCACCACCGGAATCAATAGTTGAAGTCATTTCTGAAGCAGCTCCGACCTCACCGGAGTTGAAACCCTTGCCTTCCAATATGAAATATGCCTTTCTTGCAAGAGAACCTAACATGTACCTGGTCATTATCAATGCGCATCTGACCACAGACCAAGAATCTCGTCTGATGGAGGTTCTTCAACGCAACTGCAAGGCAATAGGCTGGAGAACTTCAGATCTCCATGGGATCAATCCATCTTTGTGCTTGCATCGTAATTTTCTGGAGGAAGATTGCAAACCCTCTCGAGAACTTCAGAGAAGACTCAATCCTAATTTGCGGGAAGTTGTTATGAAAGAGATCCGGAAATGGTGCAATGCATGATTTATTTATCCCATCTCTGACAGCAAACGGGGTGAGCCCTCTGCATGTGGTGCTAATGAAATCAGGGATCACCATTGTGAAGAACGACAAAGGAGAGGAGATCGCGACTAGAGTACCCACTTCCTGGTGAGTGTGTGTAGATTATAGAAGAATTAATCTCGCCACTAAGAAGGATCACTTTCCTTCACCCTTCGTTGATCAGATTCTAGAGAGATTGGCCACGAAGGAATATTTTTGCTTCTTGGATGGATACTCTGGATATAATCAAGTTGCTATAGCTCCTGAAGACCAACAGAAGACCACATTCACATGTCCTTTTGGTATGTACGCCTTTAGACGGATGCCTTTCGGGCTCTGCAATTCCCCAGTCACATTTCAAAGGTGTATGCTCGTAGTCTTTGCTGATATGGTGGGCAACTTTCTTGAGGTCTTTATGGAAGATTTTTCGATCTACGGGGACTCATTCGATCAATGTCTGGACTATTTAGACCGAGTCTTACAGAGGTGTTGTGAAGTGAATCTGGTGCTCTCGTGGGAGAAAAGCAACTTCATGGTGATCGAAGGAATCGTGTTGGGTCATGTTGTTTCTAAACTTGGCATGGAGGTTGACCCAGCCAAGGTGGAGGTGATTTCTAAACCCGATCCACCTACAATAGTCAAGCAAGTCAAGTCATTCTTGGGCCATGTCAGTTTTTACCGCTAATTCATCAAAGATCTCGGTTATTGGCCAGACCTTGACTGAGTTGCTCGGTAAGGAAAATCAAATCATCGTGGATGATCATGTGCTCCTTGCCTTCAATCAACTGAAAGAACTTATCACTCAGGCACATGTCTTGCAACCACCAATCTGGACTCAGCCTTTTGAGATAATGACCGATGCATCAGATTACGCTATTGGTGCTGCACTCAGACAGAGGAAAGATAATGTACCATTTGAAATTTACTACGCTAGTCAAACGCTCGATGAAGCCTAGAGAAACTACACTGTCATTGAAAAGGAGCTGTTAGGATCCAAAGTGATCATCTACACTGACCATTCGGCCATCCGGTATCTGCAGCAGAAGGACGCCAAACCATGCCTTATTCGATGGATCCTTCTCCTCCAGGAATTCGACTTTGAAATCAGAGATAAACTTGGGGTAAATAATGTGGTGGCCGACCATTTATTGAGGCTTCTTGAACCAGAATCTCCTGAGTTGATCCTGCAACCAATCACAGAGACCTTTCCAGACAAGGCAATTCTATCAGTCACCTCGCTTCCTTGGTATGCGGACATTGTGAATTATCTCATGACCAAGATAATCCCACAGGATTGACCGAAGGTGAAAATAGACAAATTCTTTTCTAAAATATATTTTTACCAGTGGGAGGATCCATACTTATTTCGAGAGGGGGCAGATTGTATCCGGAGAAGGTGCATTCCTCAGGAGGAAGTTCCAAGTGTCCTCGCCTTGTGCCATGATCAAGATTCTTGAGGACATCATTCAAGTAGACGAACGAAAAAAAAAGTTCTTCAGTGTCCTTTGGTGGCCTACACTATTCAAAGATGCAAACGATTATGTCAAATGCTGCACTGACTGTCAGAAGATGGGTGGAACCATAGGAATGAGAGACACGATGCCTTTGAAATTCATTCAGTTATCAGACGTCTTTGACGCATGGGGCATTGACTTTATGGGCCCATTTCCCAACAGCCAAGGCTATGAATATATTATGCTTGTTGTCGACTATGTAAGTCGCTGGGTGGGGCTATCCCCACCCGAACTGCCGACAATAGGACTGTTTGTCGATTTTTAAGAGATCACATCATAACATGGTTTGGGATCCCCATGATTCTAATATCTGACGGGGGTAGTCATTTTATAAACAAAGAGGTGAAGAAGCTATTTATAAACAGAGAGGTGAAGAATCTAACTCAATAATTATGTATTGAACATCGTATTGCTTCACCTTACCACCCGCAGTCCAATGGCTTAGCTGAATGTTCAAACAGGGAGATCAAGACAATTCTACAGAAGCTTGTGCGTCCGGATCGCAAGAACTGATCTCAACTGCTTGATTCAGTTCTTTGGGCATACATAACAGCGTACAAGTCACCCTTAGGAATGTCTCCCTACCGCTTTGTGTATGGCAAGCCATGTCATCTACCCGTTGAATTGATTCACAAATCTTTATGGGCCATCAACATTTATAATCTGGATTCTGAGAAAGTCGAGAAAACCTGAAAATTGGATCTGAACAGATTATTGGAATTGAGAGATTATGCATACGACAACAGCCTGATGTACAAGAAGAAGGTCAAAACATGGCACGACAAGCATATACGCCGCAAATCCTTCGAGCCGGGTCAGAAGGTGTGGTTGTTTGATGCAAAATTAACGATCTTTCCAGGAAAATTGAAGAGCTAATGGATTGGGTCGTATATGGTAAAGCATGTGCATGACAATGGAAGTGTATTGGTATCTAGTTTGTCAGCTGACACACAACCATTTGTAGTTAATGGACAGCTTCTAAAGCCTTACCTTGAACATGATACATTTATGTTTGTCATTGACTCTATTCAAGTGATCTATAAGTATGAACCCGATACTTCCGAAGCGGCAGCAGAAGACAGAGCAGAGCAAAACATTTTCGAATGATTTTTCTTCTTTTCTCCTGTTCCTCTTTTCCTTCGTTTCTTCCCTATTCTATCGATAGGATGTCATCCCCATCATCATTGCTACACTTAGGATGCACTTTATCCTAAGTATATGGGGGATGTGCATCCCGAGTTGTTCATATTCCATCTTCTGAACTCTTTTCCTCTTTTCTTCTTTTCCTTTTCTATTTTATTTATCTACCGAAAAGGTGTCGCCCTTTTTTGTCAGTCTTCTATACATAGGATGTACTTTGTCCTAAGTATAGGGGGTGTGAACCCGAGTTTTCTATTCTTTGATCATCTCCATTGTCTCCTCTTCTTGTGTATACTTAGGGAGATCTTACTCTAAGAATAGGGGGAGACAGTCTGAGTAAGATCTGTTCATTCCCACCCTTTGCCCTCCCTGCTTTGTGTATAGTCTACTATACTTAGGATTATTTGATCCTAAGTATAGGGGGGACGGTCAACTTCTCATTTGTTCATTCATTTCTCCGTTCGTTATTCTTTAGACTTTTCTATACTCAGTACGAGTTATGTCTTCTCTTGTTCTCTCTGATCTATGAGGACATAGCTCAAGCTATGTATAGGGGGTCGAATAGACTTCATATATACTTTAGCGATAACTCGTACTTTCGTATTTTTATTAATAATTATGGCTAATTTTAGTTATAAAATTGATTAAAACCCTTAAAAAAGATGTTATATTCCTCAAATTCTTTTTGTATTTATTGATTAATTCATTAGGTGAAAATATTTTTGCAAAATGTTTGAAAAATAGTTTGAAAATTGTGGTGAAAAATCTTTTGAAAACTATTTGGAAAACGTTTTGTTACATGTTTTCAACCTTTGCAAAACTTTTTATCTGAAAATTATTGTGTGAAATAAAATGTTTAAAAACTATTTGCAAATGTTTGAAAAATGGTTGCAAAAATGTTTGAAAAACCTTTGCAATCTGATTTACAAATGTGTGTACATGCTTGTAAAAAGTGATTGTAAAAATTATTTTGGACTATAGTTTTTCAAAATTGTTTGTAAAATGATTTTCAAATCAGTTTGAGGAATATATACATCACACCTAAAATTCATTATATATACTTGTAAAATCGACCACTTACCCTTGTAAATTCTTAAAATCTACTTGTAAATATAAGATACTTTCCCGTGTAAATATTTGTACCTAGTTTTTAGCCAAAAACTTTTATTTTCAAAAATTCCAAAAAAATTGCAAAATTAAAATACCAAAAACATTTGAAGAATCTTTTTGAAAATACCAAAAAATGCGTATGCATCATCTTTTCAAAAATCCATAAAAAGTTCAAAATCTTTGAAAATTGCATAACGAAAATATTTTCTAAAGAGCATCTACATAGCATTATCATTTTTCGGACTGGGTTTGATAGTCGAACAAGTCTAAGTAAAATTTGGTGATTGGAGCTTATTGGACCTTAAAATCTACCTAATAACAGGAACCTTATAGGAACTGGAATTAAGGTACTTCAAGTCTAGTTGGCTTAATTCTTTGAGGATCAGAGACTTGGTTCAATATCTTCTTGACTGCCTAAGTAGAGTATTTTGGAGCACACGCACAAATCTTGTTGATAATGACCTAACTTGGACACTTGCACCTTTCACATGGCTCATCTCAGTTGGAGTGGTGAGGGGGTTAGATTTACCGGTATGAGACACACACAGGTGGAAACATTTGTCCTTCTCTATGGGAGGGAAGTGCACCCCAACCCGTCCGGTGATGATGAGTTTTGAAGACAGGAGAGTGTGGGTTGCAATAAAGCTTCAAAAGAGGGATAGTCTACTGGCTCAAGAGGAAAAACTTCTTATGTAAATGCTGTTGTGAATAGTATTTCAAGAAAATAATAAAAAAACTCCAAAAAAGTGGACAAGTCTGCATAAAAATAAAATGCATGTCGGAGTATTGTATAGAAAATAAGAAAGCTTGAGTTCCAAAGTTAAATCATGTGAACCTGCAACTGGATGACTTAACTACACTGGTCTCGCATCCTAGGACAGGTAGCTACACTGGCTACCATCCATTCTTCTCTTCACCCCCTCCTCTTGAGCTGGTTGCCACTTGAACTTAGAAGGGATTACCCCGCTCCTCGAGTAAGGAGTTACTGGATTGGGGAATCATCGGGTTGTCATACTGGAGAAGTCAGTCTCTTTGCCATTCTAGTTGGGGAGATCCACCATCACTTACACTGTACGAGTCAGCTTCATAGTCGTAAGGGTTTGCGTATGAGTTGAAATATCTATGACCTGGCTATTGAGGAGACTTGAGTAGAGTTTTGGGATTCTCGAAGGCTGTTGGATTTCAAATCTGATTCCCATTAAGGTTCCGCCAGCACTTAAATTTCAAAGGTCCGACTTAAGCTCCAAACTTTGATTTTGTGAAGACAAGCTTGATCATTAAACTTAATCCAAATTTCTTCTTTTTCTTTTCTTTGTTTTTCATTTTCTGCACTTATTGCATAAGTGTTTGCTAGGGACTAGCAAAGGCAAGTATAGGGGGATGATGAATCTACGTTTCGTCATCTTTATTCTATCATTTTAGCCTTAAAACCCCTAGTAAATACGTGTAAATACCGTTAATTTAGACAGTTTATCATTCATGCATTATTGTGAAGAATACTATTTTTAAAGATAAAATTATAGAATAAAGAAAAGAAAAGAAAAAGAATAAAATATTGTAAATATTTTATGACCCGAAACCCCGAGACCTAGACATCTCAATGACTAGGTCGACAAGGAATAAAGTAGGGGGAGATGAGGGCCAAAACCAATAAAATTCCTTTTACTTAATTAAATTCTTTATTTATTTTTGGGACCTATTTTTAGTTCCAATTTTTATACTTCAAATAAATAAACTTTGAATATGAAAGTTGTAGATAACTAAATGTAGAAAAATAGAAAATTGATCACACAAAAATAATTTACAGATAAAAAGATATGACCTGAATAGGATTCCAGAATCCCAACTGCCCAGACCCGTTATCTCTCAAATAAAAAATCGAATGTATCAAAATCACCTTTAATTGTATATAATTTTTAATAAGTATATAATGATGGTGGTTTCATATTTTTCTGAGCTGCGGTTCGAAAGTTGAGTTTTGGACCCCTATTGTATACTTGTACCGATTAAAAAATTCATTTTTTTACTATTCATTATTTTTATAATGTTATATTTTTATAATTTTATAAATATTATTTATAATATATATGTATATTAAAACTGGAATAAAAACAATAAGAAAACACAAAAAATACTTGTATAAATAACATAGGTATAATACCAATAAATCTACCTATAAAGAATATATATATATTTAATTGTACAAAATACTTCAGAAAAATAAAAGAAAAATATATTTAAGTATATAAAAATAAGTTATAAATATATAAAATAATAAACCAAACTAATAAAATTAAAAATACAAAATAAAAAAACAAAACATTAAAATATATAAAGGAATATAACCATATATAGCCCTTAAAAGGGAACTTGTAATTTTAAACCTCTAAAAAATAAATAAATATCATAATAAAATAATTTATAAAATAATAAATATTTTTATTTAATAAACAGAAATTAGGAAAATAAATTTTCTATTTTTAAATGATTTTACAAAATAATTTTCCAGGCTTTTTCCTGGTTGGTCTACGTGGACCAACCAGGAGGGCTTGAGAGTTGACCCGCGGTCAACTCTCTGACCCACGCCTGCCCTTTGTCAGAAACCTCATTTTTTGCCATCTTTGCAAATTTTTCGAAGTCAAACCTTTCATCATTCTGTGTTGATGCCTTATGGACTTTTGCTCCTCGACAATCCAAGATACACGCCCATATCTCTTATTGGAGATTGCATCGTTGCTCCGCGAGATTCACCTCGTTCTTGGAGTTGGCCCGTCAACTCAATCAAAAAGATCCCCGACCTTCCTTGGCACCTTGATCACTCTTCCACCACTCAATCCTAGACCTAACATCCTGGCGACCTTCCTGGTGACAGCAGGAACTGGTGGCACCCTTCGGGAGGTCAAGAAGGTGTCGAATCAAGTCGTATCCACTCGCCGGAGCTGCCCTCGGTCGTCACCTTGGTGAGTCTTTTCTTTCTTCTTTTGTACTCTTTCAAACCCTTAGGATCATGGTAGCTCTCCACCGCACATCACTCTCGTCGAATCTCGCCCGATCAAAGACAGAATCCCCTTAAAGGAGTGTCGGAGGCTGAGACCAAGGTCGGGGAAGATCGCCTCACCGATGGTTCTTCATTGTTCCTCCTCATGCCTTTGTTGTCGTTTGGTCAAGGCCCTCCACCCAAGCGTTACAGCATCTGTCCAATCGATTCGCCTCACCGCCGTCAGATCTACAGTTGGGATCTAATCCCAGTCGTTCGTTCGCGAACTGTCATCGGTGCCCCTCGTATGGACACGTGTCAAGTGAAAGATCTTCAGCCGCCCGATCCGCCAGCGCATTGGGTAATTTGCAGTTCAGCCCTTGTGTATTTTTGTAATTTTTATTTTGTACGTAAACTTTCCTCTGTCATTATTTATGTTTTGTAATACTTGCTGAATAGCCCCTGAACTTTTCATAATTACATTTCTATTCTGGCTACCTCACCTCACGTGACCTGTACACGTGAGGTGGAGATTTTACAGCAAGACCCTCGAACATTCTGCTATTTAGCCCCAGCCCACAAACATTTTGTTACAGTTATAATTTTCTTGGACTTTTTGCAAATCAAATCCTGGTTTCTTGAGAATTGTGTTTGGGTCCCCGCTAGGGGCGCACGTGGGCTTACCCCTGATTCTGGTCATTTTGCAGGGACGCCTTCAGGGGTTCATATATTTACATTCGATCTAGAAAATGTTTGAGCACATTAAATATTTTTTGGGAAAATTGCACTGAGGCCCTTAAAATTTCGCATATTTACAAAAAAATCCCTCATAAGGTTGAATTTTCTCTGTTACTTGTATTTAATTTATGCATCTCTAAAATCCTAAAAAAATACCAAAAATTCCTAGGTTTATATTGCATCCCTCTTTCACGCTATATTTTTATTTTACATTTTTGTTGCATTTTGATATTTATAAAAATCAAAAACTTGCATTTTCATCTCTGTTTGCATTAGAAAAAATATATATAATATAACAACATTTTGACAAAATTCCAAAAAAATTATATTGTGTGTACTTGAGTGTCTTTTATCTTCAGACCAAAAAACACTAAAAAATTTAAAAGAAAACTCATAAAAATATAAAAACTCTACAAACCTTCAAGAAAATTAAAAATCCATAAAAATCGCAAAATATATTTCTTATTTCTAAATTATATTTTTTATTCTCTTTAACTTAAAATTAATTTGGATAATTTTTGAATCTGTTAAGTATTTTTCATCTCCATTTTAATCTTAGCTATTTATTTTATTCCCTATTTTAAGTATTTTTACTTTAAAAATAGCAAACATTTTATAAAAATCTAGAAAAATCACAAAAACATTATAAAATTGTAAAAAGCACGAAAATATTTTATTTTCTATATTTTGATTAATTTTATCTACTTTATAAATACATTATCTCTCTCTTTCCCTTATTGCTTATATATCTTATTTTATAGAAAAAGGAAAATATAAAAAAATAAAAAATATAAAAGAAATAAAAAATCAGAAATTTGAAATCAAAATATAAAAAATATAAAAAAATTAAAAGTAAAATATAATACGAAATTAAAAACCCACAAACAGTTTCAATTTGGTTGAGTATCAGAAAAGACACTGGGTGCTTGATTCTTGTCTTGCCTGCTTTACACTTTCGCTTCCTATGTTTGACCCCTACTTGCTTGCCACTATACATTCTTGAGTAGGGTATAATAAATTTTAACTCTTGCTTTTAATTGCTTGATTATTTGTGTGGGTTAATTGTTGATCAATGAGAAGGTTTGAGTAGTCGCCTCAGCGATAGTGAGCCTGATTTGTCTGGCCATTACTTAGCGACTCTCATCTTCTCGTTTTTCGCCGCCCAGATCGAAAGGATTGGTCACATCTTTTGGACTCGATCTTGTGGGCATATCAAACTTCCTTCAAGACTTCTTTGGGTACATCTCCCTTTCGCCTCGTTTATGGCAAGCCTTGCCATTTAACTATTGAGATCAAGCATAAGTCACTATGGGATCTCACTGATATATTATTGGATCCATAGAGTATAGGAGATCAAAGGATGGCAGAATTCGAAGCCCTGAAAGAGCTTAGAGACACAGCCTATTCAAGCAGCCTTCAGTACAAGGAGCGCGTGAAGATATGTTGTGATTCTCACATCAGCCATGAGCAGTTTGAGCCAAATCAGAATGTATGATTGTTTGATGCAAGGCTTAGATTATTTTCAGGGAAATTACAGAGTAAGTGGAAAGGACCATAGCGGGTCCGAAAGGTGCATGACATTGGTAGTATTGACATATCTTAGATGTCATCTGAGTTCACCTTTCGTGTTAACAGACAATGCCTCAAACCATGTTTAGATCATGAGCTGATGATCGTTGACGTCGCCCCGATTCATTTTGCATGAGATGTGGTCTTTGACTCACATCAGTGGCATCTCGTGTATGATATCATTGTCTTCCGCCTTGTATAGATCCAGCTGTCCATATCACATCATTCTTTAATCTAACGCCCCGTTTGCATCTTGTGATCATGCTATACTTAGGGTGCACTCTACTCTAAGGATGGGGGGTCTCATATTTTTTATTATTCTTTTGGTTCTTCTTACCTCTGCTTTGTTACCTATACTTAGGGATATCTTACCATAAGTATAGGGGAGGTAAATCTTGTACATCCTCTCGCTCGTTTTTTCCCTTTGTGTATAGTTTGTTATACTTAGGATTACTCAATGCTAAGTATAGGGGGAACCACCGAGCCCTCTTCATTCTATTCTTTGATTCGTCATTGTAGTATAGCATTCCTTTTCACTTCCTTATACTAAGCACGAGTTATGTCTTCTTCATCGCTCTTCGTTCACTCTCAGGACATCATTCGAGCTAAGTATGGGGGTGTCTTATATATTACATATATACTTTATCCATAACCCGTACTTTGTGTGAGTTTGTTAATAAATAAAATGGTTAAAATCCTTTATATAAAAATCGCAAAAAATTTAAAAAAAATCTTGTATATAAAATTCTTTCTTGCACATACATATCTATTTATAAAAATTATTATTTGTGTACAAATATTTGTAAAAATGTTTTTCTAGTGAAAATCTTTGTAAATATTTTGGTATCACAATTATGTATATCGTACAAATGTTTTTGTAAAATGTTTGAAAAATTAAAATTTTGCAAAAACTCGTGTGAAAAAACTTGCAAATAGTTTGCAAAACTTCTGCATTCATGCAAACATTCAAGCATTTTCAAAAATTTTGCACATTTTCAAAAACCTGGCATAAAAAGATTTTTGTATATATTTATATATTCTTCTGAATCATAGTTGACATTTAAACCAGCCTGGAATTAAGTTGGAATATGGTGTTAGCAATGTGAGCCCCGGGCGAACCATTCCTACAATAAATGTTATTGTAATAAATGATTTATCAATAAAAGTTATTGATTATTTTCACTCCCTTTCTGAGATTGATTGAATGAATGCACTATAAGGTCTCTCTGTACAACAAGGGTTATGTACCATGACCAACTTGATGATCATACGGTTGTTGATTCATTGAATGAATCATATAGGCTGATGCTTGGATAAATATCTAAGGAGTTATATAGAGGACTCATCAAGCATCGTCAAATGATTGTTAAGTGATGATCTCCAGCCTGAGTAGGAGATGGCAATCCTTTCTCAAATGGTTGATATCTGACTGACCTCTTGATGCAGGTCCTTTGCACGGGAATGGTGATTCAGAGGTGTCAGATTAGTTGAGTCAATGGGTTGACTTAACGAGATCGAGATAACCAAAGACCTATGTTGAATATTATCACGTCATAGACATGCATCCTCTGACCGGAGACAGATGTGTTGCTATATGTCTGAGTGTGTACATTTGGCAGACCAATAGGTTGATGACCTAACCAAGGTCTATACACCGGCGAGCTGGTGTGCATGTAAGGACATATGAGTAATACGATCTCTCAAAGGGATCATACAGGTTCACTTATGAACCGGGAGACATGAGCTCACTCATGAGGTATTGGGACTGATCAAATTCCATGCATGCTCGTCATGCTTTGGAAGCATGACATGAATTTGAAGGTATGATATATGCTTTGTGAAAGCATATGATCTATACCAAATCCCAGTGACCAAGATTGAGAAACTTAATGATCAAACCCTGAAGATGATAGTGTAAACGTGATTTTAGCAGAATGATCGTAGGTCTTCTAGTATGCAGTATGTACAGGTATTGGGAATACCTGAGGGTGATGTTATCATAAACGATTGTATAACCATGACGCTTCCATTCCAAGGGAGTGATGAAACAGGTTTGGATTTTAGTGACTCCTCTCATTAGAGAAGTAACCTAATCTTAGTCCATGTACTGGACATTGATCTGAATGAGATTCAGATGCAATGAGAAGATTAGGTCTATGGTCTTTATTTGATCAAGCATCTGTGGGAGGTCCATGGGATCTGGATTTGAGATATGATCTCAACATCCAAGTCACTATACGTGGAACAATACAATCGTCCTGTCCTTATCTCCAAGTATCTGCGAAGAAATCGCATTATTCTTGAAGGGTTCAAGAATAATTCCATAGTTCTAAGCAATGAAGAAACAATGATTAAATGTGATTTAATCATCTTGATGTGTAGAAATTATCCAATATAATTAAATGTGATTTAATTATTATGGATAAGAATAATGTGGATAGATATATCCAATTATCCATAATATATTATAAATGTGATTTATAATGTATTAGAGATAGCTAATTATAATTTATATTTGTTGATTAATTATTATGTGTATTGGATACACATTGTGTAATTAATTGATAATGTAAATTATATGTTGTTTTGGGTTGTGAATGTGATTCACAATTTTTCAATGGCAAGGTTGCAATATTCTCAAAATAATCTATGAATTATTTTTGAAGAATATATCACAACAAAATTGTTGGAAATAAATAATGATAGATTTCCATGGAGATATGCAATCTCATGAAATCTCATGAGATTGCCTCCATGAGAAATCAAGTCGGTGGCACCCAATTCCTAATTGGAATGGGTGGCTGTCCACTTGAATGTACATGGAGATGAGATCTCCAAGGATATTCTCTTCTTATTTGGATGATATAATTTAGGATTGGTTTATATTTGTTTTTTTCAAATATATTTGATCTAAATTAAATCATGATTTGTTGGTTTTTTACCAACAACAATCTTGGCCATTGGATGGAATATAAATCAATCTCATCCATTGATTTTATGTGTCCCATGGATTGAGATCCATGGATCCCAAAACCCTATAAATAGAGAGGCATACCATGCTCTCTATGGCTATGCAATATTGGAGCCATCTGTCTCTCTTTCATTCCTCTCACACGCCAACCCCCCCCTCTCTCTCTCTCTTGGTGGTCGTCACCAACCCTAGAGAAGAGAGACTCGTCGTCGCCTTTGCCACTGCGCCACCACTTTGACGTTCTTCGGTTCTTCATCTTCTTGGAGTGCTACGCTCTCGAAGGAGACGTTCGATCTCTTATGACGATATCAGGAGCAACCATTCTTGGATTATCTTGTTGGATTGCGAGGACTACGCGGTTCATCCCCGCGCTCGCAAGCAATCTCTCCGACGATCGGACTTGAGACGGGAGGTCTCTTCTCTTAAAGACTTGATCAACCACGCTTCAAGAGGTATTCCTTTATACTTGGTGTGGTTATAGATGAAACGATCCGAGAATCATTCTTGGATCATGTGGTTTCATCGCATGAAAATTTTTTTAAATTCCGCTGCACAGAACAACTAGTACGACTAGTCGTTCTGCATCGTATCCGATACGACAATCACGCTTCCGTTATGCGCTTGAGGATAATACCTTATCCTTCAAGTGGTATCAGAGCCTTGGGTTGATGGTTTCGAATATGATTCGCAAACCGAGGATGACTTGGATTTGTTAAGGTCGCGAAAGTTTTTTTGTCGCATTTGTTTTTCGCAGATATGTTTAGTAAATAATTTCGGTCATGTTTAAAATGTTTAAGCATGAATTATTTACATGTAATTTGTTCCCCATTAAATAAGGAAATCATAGGATCTGAGTTTGCGTAATTCGGATTCCATATGCTCGAGATATGGTTGTTTTAATGAACATGTATGCACTGTTGCGGGAACTGTAGATCTTAACATGATTAAAGAGTTAATTACTGTTTTGATCCGCCTCTAAATGAGTGAAATATCACTTGAGTTCTATCTTAAATCAAGTTAGCAATCTTTTAAAATTGAGTTTGTCTAATTTGGATTTAAATTGATTGAGATATGTTAATTTTAGTGAGTAGGGGTCACTACTGAAATTGCAGTCCTAATCAAGAACCCTGTGATTGTCAATTAATGAAATTAATTGTTAATTTCATGAAATAATTATGGAAAATATTTGTGAAATATTGGAATATGATTATTTCCTTAACTGACTTGGCCTTAACCAATTAATTGATTAGATTTGATCTAAATCATAATTGAAAACACAATCATCAAACTTGATGCTTGAATAGGATTGGGAATTTGTGTAGCGAATTTCCTTATAATCGAAAATTGTTTTGATTATTACTATATGGTATAATTTCGATTGACGAACTGATGATCATCTCAAGTACAAATTGATATATTTGGCATTATCCTTTCCTAAGGTGGATATGGTATCTAGTCGGAGAGCATTGGGGTTGCGGGATGCAATGTATGTGGTACGTCCCACTCTCGTCGGTACTGGCCATGACAGCGGGTAGGGACTCGATAGTGCCGAAGAAAATCAAGGTGTATTTTCTAATTATTAAAATTCAAATTAATACGTACTTGAGATATTACCATATTTATATTCAAGTAAAATAATCAATTTTGTTGATTGAATTGGATTGATAATTAATTTGATATGATTAAATTGATCATGTCCAATTAAAACACTCTATTATGAATAGAGTTATTATTTCCCTTGAAAGAATTAATTATATGAATGTGATTCATGATAATTATTTAAAATTTGAATATGAGATGGAGGATCACATAAGTGACATCCACGGTCTCCCGTCAAGGCAAAGGATTCCGTCGCCAGGGATTGCATGTGGGAGACGCTTGTCCGAAGTGACAGCTCCTGTATGCAAGCGCATCTGGATCGGGCTCTTTGCTTCTCGAAAGAGTAAGGTCGTATGCATAGTGACCCCAATATCAGATCCTCATATTATTGGGGGCGATATTGGATTGCGCATAGTGAGTACTATTCCTGTTGACGGTTGGTTCAATTAATAACGGGTCAACATCACCTTAGGGGTGGTGGGCCCGGGTGTTAAAGACTGAATTGGGAAATGCAAGTTGGACTTGCAAGGCGAAATGTGTTCCCGCTTCTCTTTATTGGAGTCACAGATTATCATATTATTGGGATGTGACAAAGATAAAGAGGAGATCCCAATTCTTGCTAGAGATATAGCAGTAAGTATATATCTTACTTTGAAAGTAATTAAGGGAATGAACTTTCAAAGTCAACAATGCAAGAATAATTTGATTTAAAATACCTTAATCAAATATCATAAATTTGAATATATGTTTATATGTTCTAATATAGTGCATTCTTAATTTCAGAAAATGAAGTCCTTGAATCCACTTAGTAGGCTTCTTGAGGTCAACCAATTGACCGGCCCAAATTACTTGGATTGGATCCGTAATTTGGAGCTTGTTCTCTCTACAGAGCGCATAAGTTATGTGCTTTCCGTGGACAAGCATGAGAGCCCTAAATCCAAGGAAGAAAAAGCATACAATGACAAGTATGATGAAGATCATGTCTTGGCTAGATGCTATATCATGTGTTCTCTCTCCAATGTTATGCAGAAGCAACATGTGGAGATGAGCACATGCCAGGAGATAATGCAGAATCTAAAAGATATGTTTGGTGACATCAACCGCACCCAGCGTTACAATATTATGAAAGAGCTCGTTCGCTGCAATATGCAGGAAGGAACTTCGGTTCGAGAGCACGTACTCAAAATGTTTGGGTACTTGTCTGAACTGGAGACTCTTGGGGCCAACATGGATGCAGACATGCAAGCTGACTTCATTTTGCTATCCTTTCCCAAGTCTTTCAATAATTTTGTGGTTTCATTCAACATGAACAAGTTAGACTTGTCGAACGCTGGTTTTCTTGCTGCATTAAAGTCTGCAGAAGACGTAATAAAGAGAGATGGTCCCGCCGGCAGTGCAATGGTTACACAAGTCAGAGGGAAGCGCGGTCGGAAGCAAGGTTCTCAAAAGGGCCCGGCCCAGAAGAGAAAGAAGAAGAGTCAAGGCGTTGGTTCATCTTCTAGTGCATCCACACTGATAGCGTCGAAGAAATCCGACGTTTGTCACCACTGCAAAAAGCCGGGGCACTGGAGGCGTAACTACCCGGAATACCTGAAGTCGTCAGACAAAGGTAAATCCCCAGCAGGTATGAAATCTACTTTTGTCATTGAAACTAGTTTTCTCGTTGGACGAGAAGGAAGTTGGGTTGTAGATTCTGGTGCTTCTGTTCATGTATGCAATTTGTTGCATTTGTTTCAGGAAACTAGAAATCTAAAAGAAGGAGAGATAGTCATCCAGATGGGATCTGATGCAAGTATTGCAGAAGTAGCCGTCGGGACTTGTCGACTATCATTATCTAGTGGTAGAGTCCTTATACTTAAAGAGTGTCTTTATGTACCCGAAGTCAGAAGGAACTTGATATCTGTATCTAAGCTTGTTAGAAGCGGATATTCATTCCTTTTCTGTAATAAATTAGTCATAAATCATTATGATAAATATATTGCGGATGGTATTTTGACTTCTGGTGGACTCTATGAGTTGTGCATTGATAAATGTATCATGAATGTTACAACCACTAATAAAAACCCTAAAAGATCCAGGGAGGATAAAAATCTCTCAAATGAGATTTGGCATCAAAGGCTTGGTCATTTATCTGTTGATAGGATCAATAGATTGATAAAGGATGGACCTTTAGATTTTCTACTGATTCAACATTTTCCCACTTGTAAACATTGCATTCAGGGTAAAATGACTAGTACGCCTTTCCGTAACAAGGTTACGAGATGCGAAGGTATTATTGACCTAATACATACCGATGTATGTGGTCCCTTCAGTACCGCAACTCGAAATGGAAATCAATATTATTTGACGTTTATCGATGACCATTCGCGAGACGGGCTTATCTTCCTATTACGTCATAAAACCAAAACCTTTGAAAAGTTCAAAGAGTTCAAGGCTTTGGTTGAGAACTAAACCGATAAGAAGATTAAGCGGATTCGATATGATCGAGGTGGCAAGTAACTCTCATATGAATTCAAGGAATACCTTAAGGAGAATGGATCTGTTTCCAATCTCACTCCTCCTGGAACTCCCCAAATTAATGGTGTTGCTGAAAGACGCAACAGGACCATCATGGACATGGTTCGTTCAATGATGAGCAAAGCATATTTACCTCTTAGTTTCTGGGGATATGCAGTAGAGACTGCAATTTATATCCTAAATAAGATTCCTAGCAAATCTGTGCTTAAGACTCCTCATGAGCTCTGCTATGCAACCAAACCTAGTGTTAATCACTTGAGGTTTTGAGGTTGCTTGGTTCATGCAAAGAACGTGGAAAATAGTAAGCTAGAATCTCGCTCTCGTGAATGTTACTTCATTGGGTATGTTAAAGATGGTATTGGATACCAGCTTTATAACCCTGAGACCCAAAAGGTTTTTGTTTCTAGAGATGTGAAGTTTCTGGAGAATGATTTCCTTAAAGGTCAAGACAGGAATGAAGTAGAGGAACTCATTGAATCCCCTGAGGATTCTGAGCTTCCTAGATCAGAAACTGAAGAGATAAATAAAGATGAAACACACATACCTCTTCGAAGGAGTTCGAGGGTGGTTGCACCACCTGAAAGGTATGGATTCCATGTGTCAAGTGAGGCTACATTGATCCTACTTCATTTGATGAAGCACTCGCAAATCAAGATATGGATAAATGGATGCTAGCAATGAAGTCACAAATTTACTCCATGCATAAGAATGGTGTATGGACCCTAGAAGAACCACCTAAAGGTGTAAAACCCATTGGGTGTAAATGGATCTTCAAGAGAAAGAGGGGATCTGATGGGAAAGTAGAGACTTTCAAGGCACGGCTCGTAGCCAAGGGCTACACACAGAGAGAAGTCATCGATTACGATGAGACATTCTCTCTTGTGGCTATGTTGAAATCCATTAGGACACTGCTAGCTATAGCTGCATATCTTGGCTACGACATCTGGCAGATGGACGTCAAGACGGCTTTCCTCAATGGATACCTCGAGGAGGATATCTACATGGAGCAGCCCCAAGGCTTCATAACTGAGGATGGCAAAGTATGCAAGCTGAAGAAATCCATCTATGGGCTCAAGCAAGCTTCTCGTAGCTGGAACATTAGATTTGACGAAACCATAAAGAGTTATGATTTTGTGCAGAATCCTGATGAACCTTGTGTGTACAAGAAGCTTAGTGGGAGCGCCATTGTGTTCATCGTGCTTTACGTAGATGATATCCTTATCATTGGGAATAATACAGGGATGATGACCAGTGTGAAGATTTGGCTATCCCATACCTTTGAGATGAAAGATCTTGGAGAAGCCTATTACATCTTAGGCCTGAAGATGTTCAGAAACCGAGAAAAGAGGATTTTGGGATTGTTACAACATGGATACATTAAGAAGATTCTTGAACGATTCTATATGGATAGTTCTAAGAAAGGATTCCTACCCTTAAGACATGGTATCCACCAGTCTAAAGGAATGGCTCCTCAAACTGTTGAGGAAAAGAAGGCCATGGTTGGATGTCCTTATGCATCAACCGTAGGAAGCTTAATGTATGTCATGATGTGTACTAGGCCAGATATCTGCCATGCAGTGGGAGTGGTAAGTCTTTACCAATCCTGCTATGGAGAACAACACTGGAATGCAGTAAAGAACATATTCAAATATCTAAGACAGACGCAAGATTATATCTTGGTCTATGGAGATGGTGATCTCCAAGTCTTGGGATATACAGATTCTGACTTCCAATCGGATGTAGATGATCGAAAGTCAACATCAGGGTTTGTGTTCTTGTTTAATTGTGGTGTTGTAAGCTGGAGAAGCAAGAAGCAGGACACTACTGTAGATTCAACAACAGAAGCCGAGTACATTGCCGCATCGGATGCTGCAAAGGAGGCGGTGTGGTTGCGCAAGTTCGTCCTGGAGCTTGGCGTAGTTTCCTCTGATACTCCCATCCCGTTACTCTGCGATAACACGGGAGCCATTGCCCAGGCAAAGGAACCCAGATGGCATCAGAAGAGCAAGCACGTGGAAAGGAAATACCACATCATACGGGAGATACAAAAGCATGGTGACATCATCATCACCAAGGTGACCTCTGCCGACAATGTTGCTGATCCTCTTACCAAACCTCTGACACAGAAGGTTTTTGACCAGCATGTAATGAGTATGGGTTTAAGGATTGTACCTAAATGGTTCTGAGGGCTAGTGGGAGATTGTTAACAATGTGAGCCCCGGGCGAACCATTCCTATAATAAATGTTATTGTAATAAATGATTTATCAATAAAAGTTATTGATTATTTTCACTCCCTTTCTGAGATTGATTGAATGAATGCACTATAAGGTCCCTCTGTACAATAAGGGTTATGTACCATGACCAATTTGATGATCATACGGCTGTTGATTCATTGAATGAATCATAGAGGCTGATGCTTGGATGAATATCTAAGGATTTAGATAGAGGACTCATCAAGCATCGTCAAATGATTGTTAAGTGATGATCTCCAGCCTGAGTAGGAGATGGCAATCCTTTCTCAAATGGTTGATATCTGACTGACCTCTTGATGCAGGTCCTCTGCATGGGAATAGTGATTCAGAGGTGTCAGATTAGTTGAGTCAATGGGTTGACTTAACAAGATCGAGATAACCAAAGACCTATGTTGAATACTGTCACAGCATAGGCATGCATCCTCTAACTGGAGACAGATGTTTTGCTATATGTCTGAGTGTGTACATTTGGTAGACCAATAGGTTGATGACCTAACCAAGGTCTATACACCGGCGAGCTGGTGTGCATGTAAGGACATATGAGTAATACGATCTCTCAAAGGGATCATACAGGTTCACTTATGAACCATGAGACATGAGCTCACTCATGAGGTATTGGGACTTATCAAATTCCATGCATGGTCGTCATGCTTTGGAAGCATGACATGAATTTGAAGGTAAGATATATGCTTTGTGAAAGCATATGATCTATACCAAATCCCAGTGACCAAGATTGATACACTTAATGATCAAACCCTGAAGATGATAGTGTAAAAGTGATCTTTATCTTCAGAATGATCATAGGTCTTCCAGTATGCAGGATATACAGGTATTGGGAATACTTGACGGTGATGTGATCATAAACGATTGTATAACCATGACGCTTCCATTCCGAGGGAGTGATGAAACAGGTTTGGATTTTAGTGACTCCTCTCATTAGAGAAGTAACCTAATCTTAGTCCATGTACTAGACATTGATCTGAATGAGATTCAGATGCAATGAGAAGATTAGGTCTACGGTCTTGATTTGATCAAGCATCTGTGGGAGGTCCATGGGATATGGATTTGAGATATGATCTCAACATCCAAGTCAGTATACATAAAACAATACAATCGCCCTGTCCGTATCTCCAAGTATCTGCGGAGAAATCGCATTATTCTTGAAGGGTTCAAAAATAATTCCATAGTTCTAAGCAATGAAGAAATAATGATTAAATGTGATTTAATCATCTTGATGTGTGTAGAAATTATCCAATATATTTTAAATGTGATTTAATTATTATGGATAAGAATAATGTGGATAGAGATATCCAATTATTCATAATATATTATAAATGTAATTTATAATGTATTGGAGAGACCTAATTATAATTTATATTTGTTGATTTATTATGATGTGTATTGGATACACATTGTATAATTAATTGTTAATGTAAATTATATGTTGTTTTGGGTTGTGAATGTGATTCACAATTTTTCAATGGCAAGGTTGCAATATACTCAAAATTAATTGTGAATTATATTTGAAGAATATATCACAACAAAATTGTTGAAAATAAATAATGAGATATTTCCATGGAGATATGCAATCTCATGAAATCTCATGAGATTGCCTCCATGAGAAATCAAGTGGGCGGCACCCAATTCCTAATTGGAATGGGTGTCCGAACACTTGAATGTACATGGAGATGAGATCTCCATGTATATTCTCTTCTTATTTGGATGATGTAATTTAAGATTGATTTATATTTGATTTTTTCAAATATATTTGATCTAAATTAAATTATGATTTTTTGGTTTTTTACCAACAACAATCTTGACCATTGGATGGAATATAAATCAATCTCATCCATTGATTTTATATGTCCCATGGATTGAGATCCATGGATCCCAAAACCCTATAAATAGAGAGGCATACCATGCTCTCTATGGCTATGCAATATTGGAGCCATCTCTCTCTCATTCATTCCTCTCACACGCCAACCTCTCTCTCTCTATTTCTTGGTGGCCGTCACCAACCCTAGAGAAGAGAGACTCGTCGTCGCCTTTGCCACCGCACCGCTGCTTCGACATTCTTCGGTTCTCCGTCTTCTTGGAGTGCTTCGCTCACGAAGGAGATGTTCGATCTCGTACGACGAGATCAGGAGCAACCGTGCTTGGATCATCTTGTTGGATTGCGAGGACTACACGGTTCATCCCCGTGCTCGCAAGCAATCTCTCCGATGATCGGACTTGAGACGGGAGGTCTCTTCTCTTAGAGACTTGATCAACCACGCTTCAAGAGGTATTCCTTTATATTTGTTGTGGTTATATATGAAACGATCCGAGAATCGTTCTTGGATCATGTTGTTTCATTGCATGAATTTTTTTTTAAATTCCACTGCATAGAACAACTAGTATGACTAGTCGTTCTGCATCGTATCTGATACGATGATCACGCTTCCGTGATGCGCTTGAGGATAATACCATATCCTTCATATGGAGCTTGGTTAAGACCTTAATCCACCTAATTCTAAGAGGAACCTTATAGGATTTTGGGTTAAGACTTTTCAGGTCCATTGGTGACTTAATTCTTTGAGTCAACTAGGCTATGATCTCATGTCATCTTAATGAGCCTAAGTAGAACACTTAACAATGCACACATGACTCTCACAGACAATTGCTTTACTTGCACCAGCACCTTACACATAGCTCTCTACGGAAGAGCTGGTGAGGAGGCAGTTCCCTTTTGCTTGGGGTAGCATACGAGGGTAGTACTTCTAGGCTGAACCTCTCATCTTTCTTTAGGGAAAGAAGTGCGCCTCAACTTGGTATGGCGGTGTTGAGGTCTAAAGAGAGGAGTTATGGGTTGCAATAATACTTCAAAAGAGGGATAGTCTACTGACTCAAGAGGAAAAATTACGTATGTATATATGTTGCACCATGCAGATATGTTGTGCATATGCACATCAAAAAAATGTGCAAAAGAAAGAAAAACT
Organism: Ottelia alismoides; assembly: GCA_037367405.1. Taxonomy (NCBI): domain Eukaryota; kingdom Viridiplantae; phylum Streptophyta; class Magnoliopsida; order Alismatales; family Hydrocharitaceae; genus Ottelia; species Ottelia alismoides. The sequence continues at coordinate 1,337,186 of JAZKJV010010939.1, read as the reverse complement.
CCAAAAAAAGTGGCGGGTCTGATACAAAATAAAATACCTACCAAAATGTATATAGTCAAATAAAGAAAAGCTTATGTTACACCTTCTCATCTCATGAAGCTTGCAGCGGGAGACTTAGCTACATTGGTTAGGCTCCCAGGGATACATGGCTACACTGGTCATGATCCATTCTCTTCTTTCCCCTCTTCTTGAGCCAGTTGAACTTAAACTTAGAAGGGAATACCCTGCTCCTCAAGGAAAGAGTTGTTGGACTAGGGTATTAGAGTTACCTTGTTGAGGGGGTTGTTTCTTTATCATTTCTGAGGTGGGGAGCTATATATCACGTACACCGTATAAGAAAAGATTCATGGTCATTAGAGTTTGTGTATGTAGACTTGTTCTGATCTGGATTATTGAGGAGTCTTGACCATAGATTGGTGGAACTTGGAGGTTGTTGAGTCTTAAGCCTAGGTCCAAATAAGGTTCCAACAAACTAATAATCCAAAGATCTGACTGAGCTCCATACTTCAATTTAATGAAGACAAGTTTAATAATCAACTCTGATTCTCCTTTTTCTTTTCCTTCTCTTTTCACTTCTTTGTCAAATAAGTGTTTGCTAGGGGACTAGAAAAGGTAAAGTATAGAGGCGGTGATGAATCCTTGATTCTCACTCTTTGTTCTTTATTTTAGCTATTAATCTAGGCAAAGCATCATGTAGATGAGTATAAATAAAATAAGTTATGCATGCATTTGTTAATATCGCATATTTATCATGTATTTGTGCAAAAGGAAAAGAATAAAGTAAAAGAAAATGAAAAGAGGTATTTATAATAAATACAAAGTGACCCGAACCCCAAGAGAAGGTCAAGCGTTGACCTGATTGCCAAATAAAAATAAGTAGACAGAGATAGGTCCTACTCTATATTGTATATATAGCACTTATACCTGTAAATAATTATTTTTGACAAAATAAAAATAATGTATTCTTTTTACCTCCTTCTATTATTTCCTAAAAAGGAAAATAAAATAAAATAAAAATCATAATAATAAAATAGGAATTAAAATAAGATCATCTCTCACTTGTACAAAATACATGTATACATACAACTTTCTTTATTTATTATATACCTGTAAATAATGAATAAAATAATAAAAATTATTTTAAACTCTTAAAAACATGTTGTAAATAAAAAAATACAAAATAGGGATATTTATATAAAAATAACAAAATAAAAATAACTGTACAAAATACGTAGGTATATCATACCTATATATATGCTTTTATATATTGTATATACCCTAATTTAATTTTCATAAAAGGAATTAAAAATCACAGAAAAATTCCTTAAAAAATAAAAACATTTCTTATGTTGAAAACTTCTTGATTTAAAATCATTTATTATTTTTTATTGAATTTGTAAGTATTATTTAAATTCCTATTTTCTGATTAGTCCAGGATGGATTGTTGACCCCGATCAACACCCCGTCCTAGCTCGGGTCGGGTCGAATACCCGTCGTTGGAGCCTTTTCTTTGATTTCTCTCGCTCGAATCTGAGCTCCTCTCTCCTTAAATCTTGGACTCTTGATTCCTCGAACCTCCGTGATCCTCGCAGATTCCTTGGATGACCCGAATCGATATCAGGTCTCACGCTTTTTATTGATCCTTCCAGACCGTCGAGACGCCTATATAACATCTCATCTGCCTCCCATCTAGCTCGTTCCTCCCATCTTCTTCCACACCCCAGGGATCTCGGGTTGAGTAACAGCTACCGGAGGAGCCAATCAGAGTGGAGTTTGGTGGTCATGAGACGTAGCTCAGCCTCATGGCTGGCATGCGCCGCGACAAGCCTCCCAGCCTTCCACAGCTCGGTCGAGGCCATAACTTCTCTCGCCACCTTTTCCTGAAACTCCAGAGTTCATATCGAACTTCAGGTATCCACAATTCTGCTTTATTTCATCCATTAGATGTGCTCTTCCATTTTGCACCGCCCCACCTTCCTCCGTCCGGCTTCAGTCATCGGAGTCTTATAGCATCGACATACCCTTATCGATCGAACCCTCTACGCATGCTCACCATTCCTCCGCAACCTGATCACCCTTAGGATCGACCAATAGGTCGAGATTGAGGCTCAGATCTCCTCTACCACCTTCGCTGGAGATCAAACCCTGCTACATCGTCGTTTCTTTCCATGTTTGCTCAAATAACCCCGACCGGAGCTTCGCCCTGAGTCGAGCTTGCCTTTGCAAGTGTTTGTGCGTGTAGGGATTCCAGTTCCGACCTCCATAGGGTCCGTCGGAGTAGCTCCAGGTCCCCCTTCTTCGCCACGCAAATCCGGCCAGTAGCTACCCCATTAGACCCGTTCATTCGACGTGTGTGACTTCCACGATTGAGATGGACCCTTCCTATCGTTCATCGGAGTCGAAAATCCCATATAAGACTTGGGTGAAGTTCGTTGGGGTCATGTTCTTCCAGACCCCCTCTCCACCATTGGATATTCCCACCTCTACCAGATCTGATCCTAGCCACCAACGGGAGCAGTCTTTGGGCCGTTGGATCTGATGCCCTGACGCATCTGGCCCCACGTCCCTGACATTCTCTGGGGGCATCAGATCTGACACAGAGGGAGATCTGCACCGCACGTTCCACCGTCCATCAGAGCTCGCCCTGCGTCCTCCACACGCACCACATGTGCCCTACGAGGGTATTTTACACTTGCTTCCCTGCATTTGTTTATGCTTTACTTTTTAGTCTTTTAAATAAAGTTATAGTTCAACTTTTTGCATATTAGTCCTTTAGATTTCCAATATTAGCATTTTAGTCCTTCGAGTCTGGATTACATGTGCATGATCACGTGCATTTTTGGTGTTTTTGCATGAATCGTCCTGCACTTTCTTATGGTTATAATTTGAGTGAAATATTTCCTATATTGGTACTTATACTCTTGTGCATGATTTAATGAGCATGTGCGTTTATTTTATGGACATTTTGCACTGGTACCCTTGGACTTTTTGTATGTGTTAATGTTCAGTCTGGAAACTTTAGGATAATTGCAATTAGGTACCTATAACATGTATCCCTCGTTTTTAATCAAATAATTATAGACCAACTCCAAAAATTCCATAAAAATTACCATAAGCTCCTGCTAATGTGTAATATTTGTGATAAATTGTGTGACTTGATTTAATTTTATTTGATATTTTCTAAAAATAAAAAACCCTTAAAAACGTGCCTGATTATTTTATAAAAATACAAAAAATATAAAAATGGTCTCATATATTCCATAAAAACTCTTATGTGCTTGTTTTAGTTTGTTTTCACTCCAGTACCATTTTTGTGGTATTATCGTTTATAAAAATGCTAAAAATCACAAAAGACTAAAAATCTTATCAAAATCATTAAAAATTCTAAAAACTGAGATTTCAGTTGTTGTAGTTAGGTATTTTTATCTACTTTATCATAAAAATTGCGACCAGAACATTTGGGCACTTTTGATATTTTAAATTCGCCCTCTAGTCTAGGTTGTACATTGCCTTGTTGTTTTGTTCTTCTTTCATTTTTACAAAATTGTGTAAAAGTAGAAAAATACCATAAAATCACCATAAACATCTGCATATTTGAAAACATAAAAATATTTTTATTTCTAAACTCTTTGTATTTTTAGACTAAATAAAAATTGTGAAGGTTTCCTTGTGACTTAGCTTTTGTGTGTTTGTTTTCTATTTTAAAAAATATAAAAATTTACAAAAAAGTCAAAATTAAATAAAAATTGTTTTATTGTGTTGATCTCGACTACTTCGTATATTTCTGTGCTCATTGTGTTCGACCCTGATCACTATACCAGGTTAAATAAACAGTGGAGACCGCTTACATTAGATTTTGTGCTTGTGATTGTCTTAATTGTGGTCTTGATTTTCTTGTTGAGTCTGATTGAGTGATTGAGGTCGCAACAACCTTTGATATCACTTAACCTCTATCCTCCATCCGCTCATCATCTGTCAGACATACTTCCTAGCCCGTCTTCTTGATATTCTCCTAGTAGATCCTCTCACCAATCTACCTTACTTCCTTCTGTATTTTTTCACCTCGAAAGTTAGTGATTCACACCCAGGTCTTCCTTGTGTTGTGGATCACTACAACAGCTGATGTTCCTCGTTCTTCCTCCTTGTCCACCTTTCTTGTACAAAAGCCCCTCCAAATTTCAATTCAAATCCCTTGACCGAGTCTTAGCCCCCCCCCCCCCCCCACCTCTTGCGCTCTGGATCGTGGAGAGTGATAGCCACCTCTCCAACCTTGCTATGGTGGAGTCAAGCAAAGTCAGGTGGTGTTCCACCCATCTCCGGCCACTCGGCCGTCAAGGTTTGAACTTCCTGGTTTGTAGCCATAACTTTTCTTGCATTTTTTGCTTAGTGTAGTTTCTAGGTCTAATTACTGTGTTATTTTACCCATCAATCGATAGCATTAGCCATACTATCCCTCTCGTAGTTCGTCGGAGCTAGTCTCCAGTGAACGCCATCCACCATGCTTCGCATGTTCTCGATGCATCCCTACACCCTCATATCTTCTCCTTTTGCTTCATCATCACATTCCACTCTTCAGCCATCTAGATCAGTCCCTGATATGGACTCGCGTTGCTTCTCCCCCTCACCTTGTCGGAAGCACGACCTCCATGCTCCACCTTGCATACCCCTTCTCCAATAAGAGACCTAGTGCCCCTTTTTTCTTGTGTGAGCTTAACTTGCATGTCCTGGAGGCTCAAGATCCCTCGTGGGGTCATTTTTGCGCTCATCGGAGGAACATGGAACAACCATGCTTCTCCGACCTCATGGCGGTGCATCGGCAGTCGCCTTGCTATTTTAAAATCACCGGCCATTTAAGTACCTTTCTACTAAGATACCCGTCTATTTGTTAGTAGCGAAGTCTGACGAAGAATAAGTTTATGTATAGAGGAAGTTCGCCTCCTAGGCACTTCTTCCCTGTTCATCCTCAACCCTCCTCTGTCGTCGATCCAAGTCGGTTCTTCTAGATACAGCAGTTGTCTGATCCCCTCCCATCTCCACCGTTGATCTCTTCACGAGGATCTAATATTGGCTGACTAGGATGAAGCAGTATTGTCACACAGGAGGGTGACACGTGTCCAAGTGAATCCATCCAGGTCGTTGCCCAACGTTGCTGGAGAGGGTATTTTACATTGACACCCCTCCTCCTTTTTGTTTTAGTTTTTATTTATTATTTAGTCTAGAAACTTCTATTTATAAAATAATTAGTTTTGTAATAATTGCAACCTGCCCTCCCCCTGAGTTTTCTATATTTGTACTTCAATCCGCGCCACGTCACCTCATGTGATGTTCCCACGTGAGGGGACATTTTGCAGGTGTGCGCCTTGGAGTTGTTGTATTTTGTCTAAATCCATTAACTCTTTTGTGCATGATTCAATATTTTTAGAGAAATTGCGATGTGGCCCATGAACATTATTTTATTTACAAAAATGCCCCTTCTAGTAATGTAGTTTCTTTATGTTTTATATATTAATTTAAAATATCACTTTTGCTCAAAAAATCCCAAACAAATAGGATACGTGCTTGTTGATGTGTTTATTCACGTAATATTTTTGCATTGCATTTTTAGGCACTTTAAATATTTTCTAAAAATAAAAAAGAGCCCTTTTATCCATGTCTACATTAGAAAATACATGAAAAATATAAAATCTTTTTAAAAATTCGAAAACAGTATTTCTTATTTATTTAGTTATTTTACAACTCCATGCCAAAAAATCCCTAAAAAATCATAAAATAAAACTCCTAAAAATTAAAAACAATCCTAAAAACCCTTATAAAAATACATAAAATTCTCAAAAACTTCCAAAAAATTTATGTTTTCTAATTTATAATTTTATCTATATTATTATTTATACATTAAAACTAATTTGGAGAAATTGTAATTCTGTTTACTATTTTTCTTCTCTATTTATTTTTTGAGTATTTAATTAAACATTGATTTAAGGTATTTTTTACTTTGAAATATATAAAAATTAGCAAAATTCCTAAAAATAACAGAATTAGTAAAAAATATTTTAAAATACAAAATATTTTATTTGCTTTATTTTGAATATTTTTATTATTATTTATATCTACATTGGCTTACATTGCATATATATATTCTATATATAGCTTTATTAAAAATAAAATAAAAAATATAAAAATATAAAAAGAAAATATAAGAGTAGAAAATTAAAAATCAAAATATAAAAATATAAAATTAAATAAAATAAAATTAAAAAAATATAAAAACCAACAAAAAAGAACATATAGACAAATCATCTCACAATCATATTTTTGTGCATTTATTTACCCCATCTATCTAGGTTGCTTCCTGTGTTCGACCTCTACATGCTTACACACTATACACATCCATTGTAGAGTTATAATAAATTTTAACTCCGCATCTATTTTCATTGATTGATCTTGAATTGTGGATTAATTGTTGTTTTAATCCAGATTTATTGTCGGTCACCTCGACGATTGTGTTCCCTCCTTGCGTGGAACATATGACTGCTCGATTTTTGGGTTAAATAAATGGTGTCATTGTCGGGGAGCAACTGTGCATAGATTGGTTTCTGATTGATTGTGATTTATTTGTCTATTTTTGTGCTTTATCTAATTTCTCATCTATTTGATATAATTGTTTGAGTTGACTAACCTTCTCTTTGTTTACTTTGTATGAGGTACCGCGGATTGTGGGAGGCTCTTTATTCAAGGCACCTGCACACCCACGTGAAGCTGATGTGAGATTTCTGACCAAGCATCAAAGGGAACTTAGAAACATTTTGAAGATAGAGATCCATTTTCATTCATTCATTTATTTATTTGTGTAATTTGAATTGAGAGAGACTATAACTTGTAATAATTCAAGACTGCCACACTCCACGACACTTCATGAGGTCCAGTGCTTGAGGGATTGTTCCCTTGAGGGCCTCGTCAGTTTTGTCGTGTTTTCATCACCTTTTTATTTTGTTTCCTAATCCTGGTTTTCTTTATTTTGTGTGATTGAGCCCTACTTGTAGGAGTTTCTTGATGATAGATTAAGGCCAAACACATAATAACCATTGCATTTTCATATAGTTTACATTTGGACTTAGTCAAAGATTAAACTACTTCTCACTTAGTCTTGGGACCACACACCGTGAGAGTCCTCCACATAGCTCTTGCTGGACCCACTGTGGTGGGCATCGAGGAGACTCCAAGACCAGACCCTTAGGTTCTATTATAAGTCATTAGCATTGGTTCTTCATGTTAATATCAATTTATGTATCTAGGGTGATTTCATCGGCTACACTGCATATAGATAGATTTCAATTCTACTGAGCATCTTTGCATATAGAGTGTTGGAGGGAAGGTGAGCATTTCTCTTTAGCATACATCATCGTTTTCACCTCGCATTGCTTTTCCGACTCTAGCTCCGATTTTGACCTCCTAGGAGCTTAAAAGAATTGAGTCCCTCGATAGGCTCGTGCATTCTCATTGAAAATCCAAAAAGTGATAACAATAAAATTGGGACTGCAAAAACTACTTGACCCCAAAAAAAGACCAAGAATATAAATATTTGTCTTGGGGTAAGTAATCTCCTCATTGTCTTCGTTTTAAATTGCTCACATACACACTAAGGTTAGTGTCGAAATCCCAACAAGCCAACCTAAGTGTTTGTACAATTTTTGACTTCTCACCTTACTCTAAAACCAAACAAGATAAAAAGACCAAACTTTCACGGTCTTCACCAAGTTGAATAGGTGAATTGAGGGATTTTGTTTTGTGTTAGTTTGTTTGTGATTGTTTGTGTGCATTCTAGATCATCTTTGCGCATTTGCTCTGTTTTCTCATTCCTCTTGACTTGACCATCGTGCTCTCCTGATCTTTTCCTTTGGTTTTGAGATGTTCAACTGGAGAGTTTTTTGTCTGGATTTTGCGGATCCCTCGTATACTCCAGTCGGTCTACCTCCCTCTTTCCAGGAGGACTTTGCTCTTGATTTTTGTACATATGCACCCCAGCCACAGTATCTTTCCCACTTTCACTTCCACCCAAGACTGATCTGTTGGAGTCACCTTTCACGGTATACACACTTGAGACCTTAATCCAGTTCATGAAGCAGATGAATTCGAGGATTGATGACCTCACCTTCCAGAATAAGAGCCCCATTGATGCTTCATGACCTGACGATATTGATTCATTTGAGGATGATCATGAGAGCTTGCAATCACCAAAAGTATAGAAAATGAGAAAATTTTAAAAACACAAAAAGATTTGGGAGACACTTTTTCGATTCAGACTGTGAGGAGAGGGCTCACTTGCTAGACTCTTTGACCACACACTCATTCACAACCTGTCCCACCTTTGAGCCCAAGGATGCCACTATACAGACTGCTCTTGGCTATCATTGTGTAGATGATGATTCTGATCTCCTACTTTGTATGGGATATAAAAATTTAAAAAACTATTGATTGAACCCGAAGTGGTATCCACTATTCATGAGATCATTAAAGCCCCACTTCACTAGGCCATGACCCAATTATATGCTCCTCTTCCCAAAGAGATAAAGCGAAGAAGCAGATCTAAGCGTCATATTTTGATCATGGCCAGTGGCCACACCATCACCCACCACCCTATTCCTAGGAAAAGGAACAATCCACTCCATTCATTAGTTGCACTATCTCTGACTACACTTGTGGTCACACTCTCCTCGACGACGGTGCTTCGATTAGTATCATACCCTTCTCGTTGGTACAGTCTCTTCACTTAGGGACTCTCAAGAAAAACATGATGGTCGTTTAGTTTGTTGATGGATCTATCAAGAGGCCGAAGGGTATTCTAGATAACGTCGTCATTTTGATTCAGGGCATGAGCTACTCTGTTGATTTATCGTATTTCCCATGGAGACCTCCACTAAGGAGAACTCTCTAATCATTGTGGGATGATTGTTCCTCGCCTCTGCGAGGGTCGTTATTGATTATGAATCAGGAGAGATTCGCTTCCGTCCCATTGACAAAAGCGAGGTGGCCATCACCGTGCCTACTAACGACCAAAGACATGCATCTGATGTGACCAAACATATCTTGGTTGACCCTAAGGACTATGACTTGATGAGATAATCAGAGATTTTTGCTGCATGTTGGATTCCACTAAGACCCGATAATTCCTCTCCAAGAAGGAATACTCGGAAAGACTGAACCTCAGAGTTCCTTCTTCTGGTACTTGGTGATGTGTTGATGACATCCACGAGATTTACATGATTGACACCATTGATCGGAGGGCAGATATTGATGAGACTAAGGCTGAATTTTATCTTGTTGCTTTTATTCAAGAATTCAGGCCTTGTGATGAGAATGAGGATCCGGTTGAGACTATAGAGGACGAACATGATTCGACTGCATCCACCAATGAGTTCGTTCCTTTCATTATTTACCTAGGAGATACCTCGTAGGACAATCTTGACCTTACTTCTTCCGATGATGAGTTCATCCATTTTCACTTTGACTTGTGCGAGGCACCCAAGGCTAGACCTAGACATACTTCTTCGACTGACTCATTTGTTCCTTCTCACTCTTCGATTGCTGAGGATCTTCACCAACTCAATCCTGACCGGCTTCCGTCTACCGTGGACCCGGTATCAACCTCCACCTTGTCACATCTATTCCTCAACGGTCCCACAAGAAGGTTCGTTTTCTTCCTTCATGACTCTTTGTATATCTACTATGTTGTATATTCTCTTTCGTTTATCTCTATCCATCCACAGTATTGCTCATCCACCCCATTCTCGTGTGTGTACCTTACTTAGGACTTACTTTGTCCTAAGTATAGTGGGAGAGGACGAGCCGAGTGTTCATTCTTCGTTGTGTTTCATCACTCTTGTTGTTGCTTATACTTAGGGCTCTTTTACCCTAAATATAGGTGGAGTGATGAGTACATCCTTTTCTATCTTCGTCCATCTTCATCTCTCTTTTATTCTTTTCTTCTTTTCCTTTTCGTTTCTCTTTTTATACCAAAAAGTTGTCGCCCCTTTTTTGTCAATCTTCTGTACTTAGGACGTACTTTGTCCTAAGTATAGGGGTTTGTGTGCCCCGAGTTCTTTCATTCTTTGATTCTCTCCACAGTCTCCTCTTCTTGTCTATACTTAGGGATATCTTACCCTAAGTATAGGGGGGAAAGTATGAGTATGATCCGTCCATTCCCACCCTTGATCCTCTCTGTTTTGTGTACAGTCTACTATACTTAGGATTATTTGATCCTAAATATGGGGGAGGGGGCATTTGACTTCTCATTCGGTCATTTCGTTTATTCACTTCTTCATTCGCTTATTCTTTAGACTTTTCTATACTCAGTACGACTTATGCCTTATCTTTTTTTCTCTGATCTATGACGTCATAGCTCAAGCTATGTATAGGGGGTCGTATATACTCCGTATATACTTTAGCCATAACTTGTACTTTCGTATTTTTAATAATATTTATGGCCAAAAAACCTTTAAATTCACTAAAAACACTTAATAAAAGATGTCTATTATTCTTCAAATTCCTTTTCTATATACATGATTAATAAATTAGGTAAAAAAAATTTTTGCAAAATATTTGAAAAATAGTTTGAAAACCTTTTTAAAAATCATTTGAAAAATATTCAGAAAACATTTTTTTAAATATTTTCAACCTTTGTAAAAATATTTTATTTGCAAAAATTTATTTTCATTATGTGAAATAAAAATGTTTGAAAATCATTTGCAAATGCTTGGAAAATGGTTGCAAAAATATTTTGAAAAATCTATAGACACTATTTAAAAAACCTTTGTAAAATAATTTTCAAATGTGTGTAAATATTGTGTAAAATCTATTTGTAAAAATTATTTTGGACTATAGTTTTCCAAAATTGTTTGTAAAATGATTTTCAAATACGTTTGAGGAATATATACATCAAACTAAAATTCTTTATTGACAATAATTACTCATATAAAAATGATCATGTACCCCTTATAAGTTCTTAAAAACCTAACCCTTGTAAGTATAAGATGCATCCCTGTGTAAATATTTGTACGTATTTTCATCCAAAACCTTTTATTTTTGAAAATACAAAAATTTTGCAAGAACTAAAAATTACCAAAAACATTTGCAAAACCTTTTTGAAAAAGATTAAAAAAATTCTTATGCATCATCTTTTCAAAAATCCATAAAAAGTTCAAAACATTGAAAAATTGCATCATAAAAATATTTTCTGTGTAGCATTTGCATAATCACATTTTCGGATTGAGTTTCATAATTGAACAAGTCTATGTAAAATATGAAAATTGGAGCATGGTTGGACCTTAAAATCTACCTAATAACATGAACCTTATTGGAACCAGTATTGAAGTACTTCAGATCAAGTTGCCTTAATTCTTTGAGAATCACGAGATTGGGTTCAACAGATCCTTGACTGCATAAGTAGAGTACTCCGAAGCACATGCATGGCTCTTGTCGATAATGACCTAACTGGAAGACCTGCACCTTTCACTTGGCTCAACTTAGTTAGAGTGATGAGGGGATTGAATTTGTTGGTATGAGATGCACACAAGTGGAAACATTTGTCCTCGTCTAGGGAGGGAAGTGCACCCCAAACCGTCTAGTGGCATTGATATCTAATGACCGGAGAGTGTGGATTTCAATAATGCTTCAAAAGAGGGATAGTCCATTTGTTCAAGAGGAAAAACTCTTTATGTAAATGATGTTGTATATAGTATTTCAAAAAAAAGCAAAAAAACACCAAAAAAGTGGACAGACGTGGTTGAATATAAAATACTTGCTGAAGTGTATATATATGTATAGTCAATAAGCAAGCTTGAGCTTCAAAGTCAAATCATGTGAGTCTGCAACTGGATGACTTTACTAATCCTAAGATAGGTAGCTACACAGGCTACTGTCCATTCTTCTCTTCACCCCATCCTCTTGAACTGGTTGACACTTGAACTTAGAAGGAAATACCCCGCTCCTTGAGGAAGGAGTTGCTGGTTTGGGGAATCATTGGGTTGTCTTGCTGAAGAAGTAAATCTCTTTGTCATTTCAGTTGAGGGAAGCCACTATCACATATATTATACAAGTCAGATTCATAGTCATATGGGTTTGCGTATGAGTTGAAGCATTCTGATCGGCTATTAAGAGGACTTGAGTAGAGTTTTGGGATTCTCAAAGGCCGCTGGATTTCAAATCCGATTCCCAATAAGGTTCTGCACGCACTAAAATTTCAAAAGTCTGACTTGAGATCTAAACTTTGATTTTGTGAAGACAAGTTTGATAATTAAACTTAATCCACCTTCTTTCTTTTTCTTTTCTTTGTTTTTATTTTCTGCACTTATTGCATAAGTGTTTGCTAGGGACTAGCTAAATCAATTATAGGGGGTGATGAATCTCCATTTCATCACCTTTACTCTATTATTTTGGCCTTAAAAACCTAGTAAATGCATGTAAATACCCTTAATTTGCATAATTTAGTATTCAAGCATTGTTGTGTAAATATTGTATAAAATTCCGTTTCAATTCCAAAATTATAGAAAAAGAAAAGAAAAGAAACAGAATAAAATATCAAATATATTTTATGACCCAAAACCTCGAGACCTAGGCATCTCGATGACTAGGTCAACAAGGAATAAACTAGGGGGTTATAAGGGCCAAAGATACAATAAAAATCCCTTTTATTTGTTCATTTATTATTCATTTTTGGGATCTTTGTTGTTTTCCACTTTTTATACTTTAATTAAATAAGCTCTGAACTTGAAAGTTATAGATAATAAAATATATAAAAATATAAAATTGATTTCATACAACAATAATATACAATGTAAAAGTTACAGTCTAAATAAGAATCCAAAATCCCAACTTCCCAGACTCATATCTCAAATAAAAACTCAAAATATAAAAAAGTCACCTTTATTTGTATATAACCTTTAATAAGCTATTTATAAAGGTGGTTTTATATTTTTTTGGTTTATGGTGTGAAAGTTAGATTTTGGACCCCAATTATATGGTATACCCGATTAAAATATTCATTTTAGTCATTCTTTATTATTTTTATACTTTAATATTTTTATAATTTTGTAAATATTATTTATATATACCTATTAAAACTAGAATAAAAATATAAAGAAAACATTAAAATAAAATATTTTTGTAAAATACATAGGTAAAATACTTATACTTATACCTATGTATATCATAATCCTATTTATTTAAGTGTATATATTACATCAAAAAATATAATAAAAATATACTTAAAAAGTGAGTTAAATTTATATAAAATAATAAATTAAAATCAAAAAATCAAAAATATAAAATAAAAATAAAAGACTTAAAAACATAGATGAATATACCTATATTTAAGCCCTAAAAAGTAACTTGTAACTAAAAAGCCCGAAAAAATAAATAAAAATCATAATAGAATACTTTATAAAATAATAAAAATTATTATTTTATAATTTAAAATTATAAAATTCATTTTTTTTATCAAATTTTAAAATAATTTTCCGGGTATTTTCTAGTTGGTCCACAAGGACCAACCAAATTTCGTCACCCGTTGACCTCGGTCAACTCTCTGACTGAGGTCTCCAGTCTGTCAGACCTGCCTCCTAGCCCGTCTTCTCAATATTCTCCTGGTCGATCCTTTCACCAATCTACCTCTCTTCCTTCTGCATTTTTTTGTCTCGAGTATTGGTGTTCACACATAGGTCTTTCCTTATGCTATGGATCACAACAGTGGCCGGTGTTCCTCATTCTTCCCCCTGTCCATCTCGTATGTACAAAAGCCCCTCCTGATTTCAATTCGATTTTCGAATCCCCTTGACCAAGTTTTAGTCCTCCCTCTCTTGCACTATGGATCGAGGAGGGTGAGAGCCTCCTCTCCAGCCTTGTTGCAGTGGAGTCAAGCAAAGTCAGGTGGCGTTCCACCCATCTCCAGCCTCTCGGCCATCGAGGTTTGAACTTCATGGTTTACAGCCACTGAGGTGATTTTTCTTGCATTTTTATGCTTAATGTAGTTTCTAGGTCTAATTACAGTGTTATATTATCCTTTAATCACTCGTATTAGTTGTAACTATCCCTCTCGTAGTTCATCGGAGCTAGTCTCTGGCAAACGCCATCCACTGTGCTCCGCCTATTCTCAACACATACTTCCTCCCTCATCTCTTCTCCCTTCGCTTCATCATCGCATTCCACTCTTCATCCATCTAGATCAATCCCTGATCTGGCCTCACGGTGCTTCTCCCCCTCGCCTCACCGGAAACACGACCGCCACACTCCACCTTGCACCCCCCCCCCTTCGCCAAAAAGGGCCTCCATGCCCCCTTTTTCTTATGTGAGATTAACTTGCAGGTCATGGAGGCTCAATATCCCTTGTGGGGTCATTTTTGCACTCATCAGAGGCACCTGGAACACCCATCCTTCTCTGAACTCGCCGCAACGCACCGACAGTCCCCTCTCCATCTTGAAGCCACCGACCATCCAAGGACCTTTCTAGGAAGATACCCATCCATTTCTGAGCAGCGAAGTCTGATAGAAAAGGGGTTTCTGGCCGAAGGAAGTTTGCTTCCTAAGGGCTTCTTCCCTGTTCATGCTCATCCCTCCTCCCCCGTTGATCCGAGCCAGTTCTTCTAGACACATATCAGTCGTATGATCCGTTAGCGTCTCCACCATTGATCTCTTCGTGGGGATATAATCTTGGCCAACCAAGGTGAAGCGGTATCGTCGCACAGGAGGGTGATGCCTGTCCATGTAAATCGATACATGGTGCCGCCCAGCATCGCAGGAGAGGGTATTTTGCATCGACATCCCTCCGTCTTTTTGTTTTAGTTTTTATTTATTTTTTAGTCTAGAAACTTATATTTATAGCATAATTAGCTTCATAATAATTGCAACCTGCCCCGTGCAGTTTTTTATATTCGCACTTCAATTCGTGCCACATTACCTCATGTGATGTCCTCGCATGAGGGGACATTTTACAGGTATGTGATGATTACAATATATATTGGTGTAATACAATCAAATTATACTAAGATCAAACCCAATATTTGACATATAATCTGCAATCTTGCATAACTCATTATTTATTCCATTATTACAGAGGAGAAAAATCGTGATATCCAGATAAAATCATTATTACAGATTATGTATTGATTATATATTGTGATAATGTATTCTCATGAATAAATCATCTATAATTAAAAGAGAAAATGAAAGTATAATGGATGTAATAATATAGCATTCAACAATAATATAGCATTCAACGTGTTGAATTCCATTGACAATTTGTTGGAAAGAAAATGGGAGGGTCAAGAGTGAAAAATTCCCACTCTTTAATATCATGCATGCATGTGTACCCTCTTTATTCTCTCTCTCTCTTCCCCATGAGAAGTAGTCGTATACATCCTCTCATGCCCATGCCTCTTCCCCATGCAAACCATTAAACACCCTTGCATTAATGTGTTTTGTCTTTACATGCATGGCACCCTTTCATGCAAAGTAGCCGCATGGAATGGCTATAAAAAAGACTCCCTCCCATTCATATACGGACTCACGTACTCTCCCCTCCCCTTCCATTTTTTATGCTCTCACGCACTCTCTCTCTCTTTCTCCCCATTCTCTCTTCATACTCGACCTCCCATGCACACACTCTCTCAATCACCCCATACTCCCTCCTCTCGTTTGCTTTTCTGTAGGTAACGCACGTACAGCCATCGCCCAGCCCGCGGATGAAGGCATAGCACGCACCAACGACCCCTCCCTCTCTCGCAGGCATTATCGTTCATAGCATCTAGCTTGTACGTTGCACTGCGTACCGGCGTTCACCTCTCCTCCTCGCGATTTGCTCCATCCGCGAGTCCAACCAGCCACGACCAGGCTAAGGTCGTCGTCTTCTTCTCCAACCCACATTGTCGCTGAGCGCACGGCCAAGCAGCTGCACCCTCTAGCCGGCGAGCACGCATGCGTAGCCACCGCTCTCTGCGCGCCATCGGCCACTGACTTCCTCAGGTTCTCCGCACGCGTCATTGGCAACGGCAGCCAGCAGGTGCGCCTCCTCCGCAGTATTCCTCCACCAGCCACTGACCACTGTGCAACGCCTTCGTTCTAGGCTCTCCTCCAGCATGGTACCCTCCTCCGCAGTGCTCCATCCTGCAGCAGCCCTTCCTCCTCGCACACACACTGTGCACGACCTCGTCTTCGCCGGCACGCTTCAGCAATACCCCTGTGCGCCACTTCGGCACGCCCAACAACTTCCTCGCGTGCAGCTCCAGCCCGCAGCTGTGCGGCTTCAACTCGCTAGGCCCGTGCGCATACTCCTTCTCCTTGTTGCAGCCCGCAGCTGTGCGGTTTCTTCTCCAGCGCAACACCAAAGTTGCATCCGTCATTGAGCATAAGAGTATCTTTCTCTTCCCTTATTTGCTTCACTTTATTTATTTGTCAATTGCACTTATACCCTTGAACGCATCTTCTAAGTTATTTCAAGTATATCTTGTTGTTTCAACAGTGATTAGTTGCAAGCATTAGATCATGTCTTTACTATCCTCTCTAATTGCATCTACATTTTTTACATGTCATTTCATGTGCTGAAACATCATCTTAAAATACTCGAAAAATACTAGGAAGCATCTCTGTTATCTTTAGATAAGTTCGATCAAGTTTGACACCCTCTAAAGAAAATCATCACCATATCTCATTTCATTGGACTAAGATTGGAATCAAGTTTTAAATGACGAATTAAAATTGTAAATTTGTTTAGTCTCTGTGGATTCGAACCTCTACTTGCCGTATGCATTTTGTATGTCTCCATTGTGCTCGTAGTTGTATTTTATTTGTCTGATAACGGTTTATCGTGGGAAAACAACGACTTGATAAAATCATCATTTTAAACCGCGAAAAATCTTGTCAACATTTTGGCGTCGTTGCCGGGGACTAAGCAACGTTTGCAATTTTTTCTTCTTCATTCTAATTTAATTTCAAGTTTCTAATCCGTGTATTTTTTGTTTTGCAGGTACTTAGGCTTCAAAAAGAAAAAAACTTTTCTTTTCATGCATTTTGTTTTATCAAACTTGTAATTTGAAAAAAAAATTTCTCTCCCCTCCTTCTCGGAAAAGCTCGCCATCAAGAGGACAAAATATTACGGATTAGCGCCAGAAGTGCAGGCACTGTGAGTTTTTCTTTCTCTTAGGCATATTAGGTTTTTACTTCTCTTGCATTTGTTTGCGCATCAAATTAAATCGAAAAAGATTAAAAAAGCGTTCTTCTTTGCATCATCTCTGTGGTCTTCTCCCTCTGCTCACCTAAAAAGATCACCAAAACGTGCTTTATCACGCTAAAAAGATAAGCTTGAAAGGCCACCGCAGTGGCCCGAGCAGAAAGCGGGAAAATTCTGATTGCTTGATTTGATGCACGTGTATGACACAAAATCACGAGTACATAGAACCCTTGGATAGTGACAAAAATCCCTGGTTCTACGTGGGATTGCAGAGAGAAATCGTAATTCCTTGACATGTTGGGCACATGTTCTTGTGGGAAAAGCAGATCTAACGATGTGAGTACCAACCCTGGATCCCCCAGCCGGATTAGGACATCGATTTCTCGCAATCTTCCACACCCACCTCATCCTTAAGGGCTCTAATTTCTCTGAAAACTTTTGTTGAATCACTAAACTAAAATCGAAAAGATAACCGCTTCTGCGGTAATTTTTGTGTGAGTTGGTGAATCAACAAATTGTCTGGTGTATTGTGCTGTGTATGCTAGGTCGTAGGTCTCTGAAAAATTCAGTGCAACAACCATTAGAGTACGACCCGATTTATAGAAGAAAAACAAACCCATCTCCTTCAACTGAGAATTCCTCTGACATAGTAAACATGGGTGAAGAGAAACCGAACACCATGGACCTCATTTTCCAACAGCTACAACTTTTGAGAGAAGAGAATGTGACAATCCAACATACCATAGCTCCTCTCATCCGACCACCACCCATCAGCACGTGTTATTTCTCTGCAGCAGAGGACACAGTCCATTAGGTCCAAAATCACACCCAACCCAAACAGTTGATTGAGCCCTTACTGACACAACCAACCTCAGCTGTAGATTTTGATGCTTTGACCCAGGCCATCCAGCAACTGGCTGCAACACAACAAAAGTCCAATCAAGCCAATACACTAAGTGAGAGACCCAACATACTTGAACGACCGTTCTTGGCCACTGCCAAGTCACATTTTGACTGTGAAGATGAGAAAGTGGAACTGAAAATCAATGATGAAAATATTCCCGTGGATCATGTCACCCCTACTTGTGGTGACTCTGAAATTGAGGAATGTGGATGGATAGAGAACTGTGTTATTCTTGATGATTTTGCCCCCATCCATCTCAGTAAAGATCCTCTAGAGGTTAGTCTGAACACCTCACAACTCACTCATAAGGACATGTCTCATCTAGACTCTGCACTTGAAACCCCACCATGTCCTCTCACTGATCGGGAAATTTTTGAATTATATGAAGCCTGGGAAACACTAAATACTGATCTCAAATTAACTTCAGTCCTGGGTATGCCAAAGATGAAGACATATTTTGATGATAGCATTGATCCTTCCTCAGACGATTTTGAAAGTTATGAACCTCGGTGTATTAATGATATTGATCGGTCTGAGACAAAAGTTGAAATTGAGGATGACACTTATGTTGAGTGGGAAGAAGATTCAGAAGGAGATATACCATTTGATGTTGATTCCGGATGTGATTTTTCAATTAAGGAAAGTACAGAGTTTGAGTTGGAATCTGAGGACATA
Organism: Ottelia alismoides; assembly: GCA_037367405.1. Taxonomy (NCBI): domain Eukaryota; kingdom Viridiplantae; phylum Streptophyta; class Magnoliopsida; order Alismatales; family Hydrocharitaceae; genus Ottelia; species Ottelia alismoides. Next base: position 1,318,392 of record JAZKJV010010939.1, on the reverse strand, counting down.
TCAGACAATGAATTGACTTCTTCATGCACCAAAACTCCCTTCCAACCAACACATGATGATAGGCTGAAGATTTGTTGTGACTCGTTAAAAGATAAAATTTCCAATTCCATTACCCCCACCACAAGGAAAGAAGATCAAATCAATTTAGTTGATGACAATATGGATACATCTTCTACTACTGAGTCTGATCAGAGTGATTTTCTATTCTCTGATCGTTTTTGGGATGATACCGAGGAACTACTCAAAACAATCGAAGAAAATCATCCATTAGCCAATATTCCCCCACTTTTGGCCTCTGCATCTCCTACTCATATGTCTTGGAAAGAATCGTCTTTGTGGCTCAAGAAGAGAACTGAAATGAAATTCACAATAGATGCCACTGAGGATAGCCATGATGATTATTTGAAAAAAATGATGATCTATCGCAATATACAGAGGACCTCGTGGAGGAACCAATTCTTGATCATGTAGAGCTCGACTTCAATACATCATATCTGGTTCATGAGCCCTTCACCAGTCCACCCATTTCCCTCCCATTACATCCAATCCAAGATCAAACTGATTCATCTCTCATTCCGATTCATCAACCAATTAATGTCTTCACCGTATTAATGAGAGCATTCATTTATCAAATTCATCAACCGCACTCTCACATCTGGGTCAGGATATCCGTATCATATCAAAAGTTTCATTTGGTTTTCTGAATACAGCTTCTGCACTCACACGCAACACTGGATATTCTTGATAAGCTGAATCGTTGAGTTGGGACGTTAAACCAACAACATTTTGTGGGTCCACACCCATAAGGTATCTTTTTCTTTCTTTGTATCCTTCTCTTTACTGCATTGCATTAGATAAGTATGGGGCTCCACCTCCACGCTTCACAAAAAAATCAAAAATACTTTTCACAATCACTCACCCCTTCTGATCCTTCTATTACACTTTGTCTTCACCATGAGGACATGGTTTCTGATAAGTATGGGGGGTGTCTGTATAATTTTCAAAATTGCATACTTTTCAAAACAAAAAAAAACTTCAAAATTTTTGCAAAATTTCCCCTAAAAAATATTTTCAAAAAGCAAGAAAACCACTAAAAATACATCCTTCCTAGTTTTATCCTATTTTGAGAAATCAAATCTTCACTGCGTAAATCATAGACTGAGGTTGAGTTGACCCTAATCCACTTAACTTCATCAGAATTTCACTAGGCATGAGTTTTTAAGCTTTCTTCAGGTCCATATGGACTTTATTCTCTCAGTTCCACTAACTCTACTGGTGAATGAATTTTTGTATCCAACTAGATCACCTGAGAAACTAGTAGCACTCTTAAACTCTTCAGTGGATATTAAGCATATGCACATTGCACTTAGCTTGATTGAGTTTATTTTACGAGATACAATTACAATCTAGTTGAGGTGAGGAGTTGTCCTCTTGGTTGTGCCAATGCCTGAACCTTATCTATAGCTAATGAAGGAACCTGACTCAGGAGCAACATGATCTCTCTAGTCTAAGTGTGTCAGCAATTAAGCCAGTATCGTGCCTCCAAAGACAATATTAAGCCGATACTACCTCTTGATGCCAAAACCCAAGACAAAAATACCACAAAAAGGCATATCACAATACAAATGCCAAAAACCACCAATCATGCAATGATGTGCAAAGCAAAAACAAGGAAAGAAGACCACCAAATAACCCTTCTCCACCAAAAAGTCGTGGTAGCAGCCCAATGATGCTACCTAAATTTTTAAAAGAGGCCCAAAGAGGCCCAGGGTTATGCTCTGCAAAAGGAAAAGAATGAGAGCAACGGACCAAAGCGGTCTACGGAAAACCCCAAAATTAAGTCCCATTCTCCAATAAACTATGACCTATTTTTTTCTATGCTGACATACTTGGGTGAAAGGAGATTATGTCTGAATCTAGGTGAGGACTGAGGCTATTTGTATAGGGAATCATTCGGTACCTTGATAGATTGTGTTGCTAGCTCGTTCTCTTGACTCACGAAAGCTAAAACTATCACTAACAATGTTTATATCCACTCAAGGTCAAAGAGAATACCTATTTCTTAGGGATGAGCTGACCTGATCGACCTTCTGAAACCATGTTTGATTTTGTTGGAACTGAGAGGCTGTTGAAACTACAAAACTCGAGTCAAGTTGACTATTCAAATAAATCATTAATCCATGGGTCAACTCCACTTAAGTTTGTGCATCTGTGTGGTTAGGATCTGAAAACTCAAGACTTTGTGGGTATGTCTGCTGCAAACCCTCACCAAATCCATCTTGGCTATTCACCTCGTCCGTCATTATTACTTATCTTATTTTTGCTCGGGACTAGCAAAATTTAAGTATGGGGGTATGATGATTACAATATATATTGGTGTAATACAATCAAATTATACAAAGATCAAACCCAATATTTGACATATAATCTGCAATCTTGCATAACTCATTATTTATTCCATTATTACAGAGGAGAAAAATCGTGATATCCAGATAAAATCATTATTACAGATTATGTATTGATTATATATTGTGATAATGTATTCCCATGAATAAATCATCTACAATTAAAAGAGAAAATGAAAGTATAATGGATGTAATAATATAGCATTCAACATGTTGAATTCCATTGACAATTTGTTGGAAAGAAAATGGGAGGGTCAAGAGTGAAAAATTCCCACTCTTTAATATCATGCATGCATGTGTACCCTCTTTATTCTCTCTCTCTTCCCCATGAGAAGTAGTCGTATACATCCTCTCATGCCCATGCCTCTTCCCCATGCAAACCATTAAACACCCTTGCATTAATGTGTTTTGTCTTTACATGCATGGCACCCTTTCATGCAAAGTAGCCGCATGGAATGGCTATAAAAAAGACTCCCTCCCATTCATATACGGACTCACGTACTCTCCCCTCCCCTTCCATTTTTTTATGCTCTCACGCACTCTCTCTCTCTTTCTCCCCATTCTCTCTTCATACTCGACCTCCCATGCACGCACTCTCTCAATCACCCCATACTCCCTCCTCTCGTTTGCTTTTCTGCAGGTAACGCACGTACAGCCATCGCCCAGCCCGCGGATGAAGGCATAGCACGTACCAACGACCCCTCCCTCTCTCGCAGGCATTATCGTTCATAGCAGCTAGCCTGTACGCTGCACTGCGTACCGGCGTTCACCTCTCCTCCTCGCGATTTGCTCCATCCGCGAGTCCAACCAGCCACGACCAGGCTAAGGTCGTCGTCTTCTTCTCCAACCCACACCGTCGCTGAGCGCACGGCCAAGCAGCTGCACCCTCTAGCCGGCGAGCACGCATGCGTAGCCACCGCTCTCCGTGCGCCATCGGCCACTGACTTCCTCAGGTTCTCCGCACGCGTCATTGGCTACGGCAGCCAGCGGGTGCGCCTCCTCCGCAGTATTCCTCCACCAACCACCGACCATTGTGCAACGCCTTCGTTCTAGGCTCTCCTCCAGCACGGTACCCTCCTCCGCAGTGCTCCATCCCGCAGCAGCCCTTCCTCCTCGCACACACACTGTGCGCGACCTCGTCTTCGCCGGCACGCTTCAGCAATACCCCTGTGTGCCACTTCGGCACGCCCAACAACTTCCTCGCGTGCAGCTCCAGCCCGCAGCTGTGCGGCTTCAACTCGCTAGGCCCGTGCGCATACTCCTTCTCCTTGTTGCAGCCCGCAGCTGTGCGGTTTCTTCTCCAGCGCAACACCAAAGTTGCATCCGTGATTGAGCATAAGATTATCTTTCTCTTCCCTTATTTGCTTCACTTTATTTATTTGTCAATTGCACTTATACCCTTGAACGCATCTTCTAAGTTATTTCAAGTATATCTTGTTGTTTCAACAGTGATTAGTTGCAAGCATTAGATCATGTCTTTACTATCCTCTCTAATTGCATCTACATTTTTTACATGTCATTTCATGTGCTGAAACATCATCTTAAAATACTCGAAAAATACTAGGAAGCATCTCTGTTATCTTTAGATAAGTTCGATCAATTTTGACACCCTCTAAAGAAAATCATCATCATATCTCATTTCATCGGACTAAGATTGGAATCAAGTTTTAAATGACGAATTAAAATCGCAAATTTGTTTAGTCTCTGTGGATTCGAACCTCTACTTGTCGTATGCATTTTGTATGTCTCCATTGTGCTCGTAGTTGTATTTTATTTGTCTGATAACGGTTTATCGTGGGAAAACAACGACTTGATAAAATCATCATTTTAAACCGCGAAAAATCTTGTCAACAGTATGCGCCTGGGATTTGTTGTATTCTTCTAAGTACATTAATGTTTTATGCACAATTTGATGTTTTGGAGAAATTGCGATGTGGCCCATGAACTTTATTTTATTTACAGAAACACCCATGCTAGTAATGTAGTTTCTTTATGTTTTCTCTATTTATTTAAAATATCACATTTGTTCTAAAAATCCCAAAAAGTTAGGTTAGGAGCACGTTGACGTGTTTATTCATGCTATATTTTTGCATTGCATTTTTAGGCATTTTAAATATTTTCTAAAAATAAAAAAGAGCCCTTTTTATCCTTATCTACAATAGAAAATACCTAAAACATATAAAATATTTTTGAAAAAATCCAAAAAAGTGTATTTCTTATTCATTATTTATATTACAACTCCAAACCAAAAATTCTTAAAATTCATAAAAGAAAACTCCTGAAAATTGAAAAACCCTAAAAATACTTATAAAAAATAGCAAATTCTCAAAATTTTCCAAAAATTATGTTTCCTATTTTTATAATTTCCTATATATTATTATATTAATATATTAAAATTAATTTGGAGAAATTTTGACTCTATTTTCAATTTTTCCTTTTCCATGTATTTAATTAAAACCTGATTTAGTGCAAAAATTCCTAAAAAATCAAACAAATAGTAAAAAATATTTTAAAATCCAAAAATATTTTATTTTCTTTATTTTGACTATTTTTATTAATATTTATATCTACCCTAGCTTACTTTGTGTATATATATTCTATATATAGCTTTATTACATTTTCAAAAGAAAAAGAAAATATAAGAATAGAAAAATATAAAAAGAAAATAGAGAATTAGAAAAGGGATTTTTACCCAGCAGACCCTATAAACATTTTAAAATGCCTCTATGACCTTTTGCACAACGTTATTATCCCGTCGACCCTATAAATCACCAAAAGAACCCCTACGGGCTTAAAACATATTACCTGGAGGGTTCATGGGGTAAGAGTTGGCAAGTTTACGGGGTCAAGGGAGGAATTAGGTTGTTTCAAAGGTCGTGGAGGTGATTGGCAAAATTTATTGGGTCTGTCGGGTAAAAATCCCATTAGAAAATTAAAAATGAAAATTCAAAAATATAAAACCCCCAAAAAAGAACAAAGACAAATCATCTCGCAATCACATTTTTGTGCATTTATTTGCCCGATCTATCAAGTTTTCTCCCTTTGTTCGACCTCTACATGCTTACACACTATACATATCCATTATAGAGTTATAATAAATTTTAATTCTACATTTATTTTCATTGCTTGATCTTGAATTGTGGGTTAATTGTTGTTATAATCCGGATTTCTTGTTGGTCACCTCGAAGACTATGTTCCCGCCTTGTGTAGAACATACGACCGCTCGATTTTCGGGTGAAACAGGTTTCGCACGTAATAAAATTTTAAAGGTCCGACTTGAGCCCTAAACTTTGATTTGGTGAGTACAAGTTTGAGAAATAAACGTAAAACACTTTCTTTCCTTTTCTTTTATTTGTTATTCTTTTTGCACTTATAGCATAAATGTTTGCAAGGGATTAGCAAATGCAAGTATAGGAGGGTGATAAATCTCTATTTCATTACCTTATTCTATCATTTTGGCCTTAAAAACCCTAGTAAATGCATGTAAATACCTCTAATTTCCATAAATTAACATTCATGCATAGTTGTATCAATACTATACAAAACATGATTTTTAATGCCAAAATATAGAATAAAGGAAAGAAAAAGAAAAAGAATAAAATATCAAAGATATTTTATGACCCTAAACCCCGAGACATAGGCATCTCGATGACTAGGTCGACAAGGAATAAAGTAGGGGGAGATAAGGGTCATTTATTTATTCATTTAATTTTCATTTTTGGGACCTATTTTTATTTCCACTTTTTATACTTCAAATAAAGAAATTTTATACATTAAATTGTATATAATAAAATATATAAAATACAAAATTGAATTAATACAAAAATAATTTATAGTGTAAAAGTTACATCCTAAATAAATCCAAAATCCTAACTTCTTAGACTCATATCTCTCAAATAAAAACTCAAAATATGTCAAAATCAACTTTAATTGTATATAACTTTTAATAAGATATTTAATGAAGGTGGTTTCATATTTTTTAGAGTCAAGTTGTGAAAGTTAGGTTTTGGACCCCTGTTGGTTAATTTACATGATTAAAAGAATCATTTTATTTATTATTTTATAATTCTATATTTTTTATAAATTTTTAATACTATTTATAATATATGTACATATTAAAACTAGAATAAAAGAATAAAGAAAACATATAAATAAAACATGCATATCAAATACATAGATGAAATACCTATACTTATTTATTTAATATACCTGTTTATTTAAGTGTATATCTTATATAAAGAAAATATAATAAAAATATAATTATGTGTATAAAAATAATTTATAAATATATAAAATAAGAAAGGAAAATAATAAAATACAAAATAAAAATAAAAGACACATTAACATAGATGAATATACCTATATAATAAGCCTAAAAGGAAACTTGTAAGTATATACCTCTAAAAAGTAAATAAAAATCATAATAAAATAATTTAGAAAATAAGAAACATTTTTATTTATAACTTAAAAAAAATAAAATCATGTATTATTTATTTTAGAATTTACAATGAAATTTAGAGCTAGGTTTTTCCTACTTGGTCCACATGGACCAACAAGGTTTCTTGGATAGTTGACTTAGCTCAACTGTTTGGCCCTAGGCCATGTAGCTCTAACACCTCATTTCTCGCCATTTTCTTATATTTTTGTAGCTCGCTCCTTACATCTTTTTTGATCGATTCCTTCGTGACTTTTGTCCTCGATATATGCTCTTACACATCTACTCACCATTTCAGGAATTGAATCAATGCTCCGCCAGATTTGCTTCGATCTATGGGTCTTGGTTATACTATATATGAGCCCTCTCCGATTCCCATTTAATTTTGGAGTCCCTTTTGGCCTCCTTCTCTCCCTCCTTTTGCTCTCAACGGCTTGAGGAAGGTGACAGCTTCCTCGTCGTGCTATTGGTTGGAACGAGGAGCAGATTTGAGGTGATCTCCATCATCTCTGGTGAATCGTCGTTGAGCTCCTCCATCTCCAGGTTAGGTGCCCGTTGAGGTAATTTTTCTTGCATTTTTCTAGCTTAGTTTAATCTATGTTAATTTCCCGCACTTTATTTCTTGTTTTATCCATTGTACTAGTAGTAATTCACCCTCTTGAAGTTCACCAGAGCTAGTCTCCATCAATCCCCATCCTACTTTCATCGATCATGCTCCAATGCACCAACACTTCCATTCTCTTCCTCATCGCCCTCTACATCTTCGTCCACCCCCACTTCACCTTGATTCCAGTTCGATCGAACAAGCGGTGCTCCTCCCTCTGCCTTCGCCAGAGCACCTCTTCTCACTTCACCCGCATTCACTCCACCCGATAAAACCCTCTGAACCCCTTGTATTTTCTTACTCAAAGTTAACAGTGTAGGTTTGGAGTCAAAGGCCTTGTCTGGAGGCATTTTTGGTCGACAAGAGTTCGTTTAGGTCTTTCACCATCGTTGGAGCCTCCCATGAGGTTCTAGCCATTTTTTAGGAACTTGCTCGACGTGGAAGGAACCCAGGAGGTTTTTGCCATTCATCCAAGCTCCTGGGGATGAAAGGAATCGAAGATCTGAGCAATTGAAGCAGCTCAAGGTCTTGTTCTTTGCAAGTTCATCCATGTAACCTCGGAGTCGTTAGATCGAAGAGCTACTCCAGTTATCCAGATTTTGTCTGATGCGCTTCGCCTTAGTTGCTAGTTTAAGAGGTAGGATCTAATCGTAGCCATCCATGGGCGAAGCGTCATCGTGTAACCAGAAGGTGACGCGTGTCTAAGTGGATCGATCATCGCTCTTTACACACACCTTGTATTGTGTATTTTGCACCTTTAACCCAATAACTTTTTGTATTTCAATAGTAGTACATAATCATTCCTCTGTCGTTGTAATTTACTTTGTGGTTTTGCCAAAAGTATGCTATGCTTATTTTCATTACACTTTAGTCCTCAGCTTAGTCGGCAAAACTTGAAACATTTGCAACCAAACCCTCACGGATTTGGTTTATTGTTGTTTAATCCAAAACTTTGAATTTTAGTTATATCTTTTTGGTGTATTAGGCCTCGCACTTTAATTTATTTACATACATGCCCTTGCTAGATTGTCGTTTCTTTTTTATTTTCTCTATTTTGTTAAGTACATCAATTGTGCTCCAAAAATCACCAAAAAATATATTTAAGTTCCTGATTGCACACATTTTCAAGCCCATAATTTATTTTAGCACTTTGTGACTTTTTATTATTTATTAAAAATAAAAAGGCCCTATTTTCCCTGTTTATATTATAAAATCCATAAAAAATATAAAAAGTTTTTGAAAAATTCCAAAAAAATATATAGTATAAAAACTATAAAAAAATTAAAATCTTTTGAAAAAATCAACAAAATGTTTTAATATTTATTTAACTATTTTACAACTCTAGATCAAAAATCCATAAAAATTATAAAAGAAAACTCTTAAAATTGAAAAACCCCAAAAACACTTATAAAAATTTACAAAATTTCTAAAATTTTAAAAAAATTGTGTTTTATATTATATATTTTTATTTATATTATTATTATACTAAAATTAATTTGGAGCAGTTTTGATATTGTTTGGTATTTTTCACCTCCATTTTAATTTCAAGTATTTAATTATACCCCAATTCAGGGTATTTTTTACTTTAAAAATATTTAAAAATTAGAACAAAAATTCTGAAAAATCGTAAAAATATTTAAAAATTAAGGAAAACCCAAAACATTTTATTTCTTTTATTTCGACTATTATTATTATCTATATCTATATTAGTATATATTGTATATATACTCTATATATAGTTATATTATATATATTTTAAAAGAAAAAGGAAAAATATAAAAATATAAAAAATATATAAACAAAATACAAACAAAATACAAAAATATAAAACAAAAATAAATTAAATTAGATTAAAAATTAAAACCCCACAAAATAAATATAGATAAAAACTTTCATAATCACACTTTTGTGCATTGATTTTCCCGATCTATCTAGTTTGCTCCATGTGTTTGACACTCTACATACTTGCACACTATACGCACATTGTGTATATTTAAATAAAATAAATTTTAACTCCACATTTATTCTCATTGCTTGATCATTCATTGTGGTTTAATTGTTGTTTTAATCCGAATTTCTTGTCGATCACCTCGACGACTGTGTTCTCGCCTTGTGTGGAACATACGATCGTTCGATTTTTCAGGTAAAACACCTACCTACAATCAAAGCATAGAATATATCGAATAAGGGAAACTCAAAGAGCCGCGTACCTAACCTAAGTCGAACACTCAAGTGGAACCCCACCCATACGAGGGTGAAACAGGCTCCACACACCACATGAGAGTCCAAGTCCATGCTACACACATGAGTCCTTGATCGAGGACCACTATAAAGATAATTATTACAAAACTGACAATTATTACAATATGCTAATTAAATTCATTGATGTCTTCAAAATTCCTTCTGTGGATCCTTGTAGTAAGAGCTCCCAACTCCATACCTCTATGTTTTCCAAGTATCCTTATTCTCCATGGGCCTTGCAACTAAATCTAGCATTAGACATATCAAGAAAATTAATGGCCAACAATACAATACATAAACATAACATGTAGACCTAAGCATTAGAAAAATAATCAACTTTTTTAATAAAAAAAATCCGATCAATCATGAAGATGAGGTGTGTCCCCAACAACGGCAAGATGACACGAAAATCGTGTGGTCGAGATGTATAAATAATATTCACGATGTCGTTGTTCTCAACCACTCGAATCGGTCAATCAGAAAAATTTGTTTTTTAAACCACTTAAAAGAAGATCAATCAATAAAAGCAAATGTAACCGGTTTTCGCTATTCTTTTTACCTGGTATAGCGACCAGGGTCGGACACAAGGAGCACGATTAAAAACTCAATAGTCAAATTTCTGAAATGATTTTTAATGGTTTTTATTTTTTTATTTTTTTATTTTCAAAACAAGCACAAAAGATAAACAATACACAACACCACACTCTTTTTGTATTTTTCAGAATAATAAAAAATACTCAGAAAATTACAGAGAAAATATTTTTGTGTTTTATATATTTTAAAATGTTTTTAGTAAATTTTTTAAAATTTTTCTGAAGTTTTTGTGATTTTATAAAAATCAAACAGTGGAAAACATGGAAAAAAGTGCACAAACAAAGAGTGTTTTGTAACTTAAAAATATTTTAAGTGCCCAATACTACTACGGATTATTTTTAATATAAACTAGCAAGAAATATCTACAATCAGAAACTGAAATCACAAATTTCATATTATTCTATAATTTTCTACATTTTTTTAAGAATTTTCATTTTTCGTATTTTTTTGTTTTTATAAAGAGTTGATGCACGAAAATTGCATAGAAATTAAAAGACATTAAAATACACCCATAATAATGTTTTTGTAATTTTTAGGTGATTTTTTGAATTTTTAGGAAATTTCTAATTTCGGGCAAGTAAAAAGACACTGTTTTTGAATTTTTAAAAATATCAAAGGACAAGAAAATGAATGAAATTTTGATACAATAAAAGACACTACAGCAGGAGTAAATATAATTTTTTAAAGAATTTTTCGAACCATAAAATATTTATTCCATCAAAAAGAGCATGCAATTGATGTTCTGGTGGCACAGGGACTGAAACGTAATTATTCAAAAGTTTTTGCACCAAATGTAATAAAAATATACTTACAAGCTTAATATGAAATTTACCCAATGATACGCATGCCTAGCATGTGACTTGCTTTGGAGTAGGGATTTTTTTACAAATATGAAAACCTTTAGGAGTGACCGTGCAATTTTTCCAAAAGATTATTTTTATTTCAATAATGAACCCACCCCTAGGGCATGTTTGGTTGCTAGGTTGGACTGGATTGGGTTGAGTTGGGATAACCCTGTGAAAAGTAAATTGTACTCCTGCGAATAGTAAACTGTGAGAAGGATTGAGAGGGCTGAAAGGGGATTGAAGGAGGGGTACACCGGCGTACCCCAACCCAACTTAGTCCAACCCAGCAACCAAACAAGCCCGTAGGGTTCCTTTGTGTGCCTTCGTTCACAAGAAAAGGAAAGGGGGGACACGGGCCTCCTCCCTTCTTCCTCCTCTTTCCAATGGCGGCGGTGCAAATAGGGGTGGAGGCGCCATCTCGGCGGAGGCGGCGGTTCGGCGACGTCGGCAAGAGGAAACACAGCCAAGGAACGGTGACGGGTGGCGGCTGCGCTTGCGGCGGTGAGGTGCCGCCGCTGGAGGAGGTATGGTGAACTCGAGTCGACGGCAGGGTCGGAGACCGTAGGCGGAGGAGGGGTCTCGCGTCGCCCTGACCTGTGCGTGGTGGTGGGCAGCGCGGGATCGTGCGGGGAGGATGGCGGTTCTGGAAGGTGTTCGGTGTTGACGGCGGTTGATAGCGGGGGTACGGGCGATGGCGCAGCGGCCTACACGTGGTGCCGTGGCGGAGCGGGGTGGCGCTGCCACCAGGCCGAAGCGTGGGGGAGGCGCGCGAACCCCGCGGGCACGGGCTGGAGGTTCCTTGCGTGAGGCAATCAGGAGGCATGGGCGGCATTGGTGCGGAGGGTGGTGGAGATCTGCAGCGTCTTTTTTTATTTTTTTTATAAAAACTATAAGCAAGATTAATAGAACTTTTATTTATTTTTTCTGAAAGAACTGTAAATAGGGAAATATATTTTTTATATTTTTTATTGTTTTTTTTACTTTTCCTACAAAACAAAGGTTAGAAAGCAAACCAAATATATGTATTTTTTTATTTTTGTTTTTATTTATATACAATAGGAGGGAAGAACGATTGCGGATCTTGGCGATATGGGAGAGAGATCTGTGACTCCAACCACCGTGCATGGTCGGAGGTAAGGTTGTGCGAGGTAGAACGTGAATATGTAGAGATCGAGAAAATGGTGTGAAAAATCGGTGTTGGACGCGAATGTGTGCGGTGACAAATTTTTGTTATTTTTAAGGATATAAAAACTAATCAAATGGGAGCAAAAATTTAAACTACGATTTATCTAAGCAAAAAGACGGGAAATAAAATGGATCTCACCTTGGGTCGGAAATGCCGTAATGGCCTCGATGAAGGTCGACGTGCTGTCAGCGGACGACTCGAAGACTGGCCACCCTTCTTCAATAAGAAAGCTTTCGAAGATCGGGCTCCTCTCCACCAAAGATTGATCAAGAGAAAATGAGGGAGGAGGAGCCCATTAAAAAGAGGAAGAAAATCAAAAAGGAAAATATATACAAATGGGGAAAGTTTTATTAGTGAAAGTAATAAAATAATTTAATTAATAATTTAATTAAAATGAATTTAAGAATTAATTAAAATAAATAAATTAATTAATTTTCAAAAAATTAATTAGCCACCATAAAGGTGGCTATTAAAGGTATAAAATTAAATCTTATATAAATGGTAGGTTATTAAATCAAATAATTCAAGTAAATCCAATAAACCAAATAATTGAATATTAATTTTGTAATTAAATTAAATTAATTAATGTGAGATATTTTATTTTTTTGATGATTTTTATTTAAGGAAGTTATTTGCATACACATATTATATATATACAATGCAATATAGACGTACAAATAAGGAAATAATTTTTATATCTTATTTTTATTTAATTTTTTATTTAATTTTTTTATTTTTAATGAAAATTATAATTACAAATATGCACATTATGTAGATAAAAAATAAATATGAATAAATATGTACAATAAATAATGGTGAAACTGCACAAAACACCCTAGAAAATCGACTTTTTAACTGTAACTCCAAAAATTATGAAATCACATTCATTTGAAAGATATTTAATTTAGAGTATAATGGAAGTGAGTTTTATTCAATTCGAGTTCGTATGGAGCCAGAATTGGTATTTCAATGATCGCATTGTGGCTTTTTTGAGGGTGATTAATTGTAATATGTACATTATTTTACTTTACAAATATTTTTACTACTTACCATACATTTTTATTTACATTTTTTGTTTAAAAAATAATTAATTTGAGGTCAAATTATGTACAAATAAAATAGTACATGTTTTATACAAATATATAAGGAATTTATGTACAAATTATTTTTGGATTTTTGACAGAAGACCCTATCTCACCCTACTTTATTCGTGTTTGATTAGGTCAAGTCTTGAGCTAATCATTTTTACCATACATTTTTATTTACATTTTTATTTAAATAAATAATTAATTTGAGGTCAAATATGAACAAATAAAATAGTACATGTTTTATACAAATATATAAGGAAATTATGTACAAATTATTTTGGATTTTTGTCATAAGACCCTATCTTACCCAACTTTATTCCTAGTTGATTAGGTCAAGTCTTGACCATCTCTCGGGGTTCGAGTCAATCTGTATTTATTGCATAAACACATCCTTCATTTTTTCTTTTCTTTTTTTATTCTTTTATTTTGAATGGAAAATGTGTTAAAAATGCATATTTAACAAATGCATGCAAAATGGTAAAATTATGGAATTAGTGGGTATTTCCAGGTGTTTGACTAAGAAAATGAAGCTAAAATAAAAGAATAAAGGCGGTGAATCGTGGATTCATCATTCCCCTATACTTTACCTTTGCTAGTCCCTTAGCAAATACTTATTTGGAAAATAAGTGCAAATAAAAATAAAGAAACGAAAAAGGAAAGAAGTTAGAATAATGTTGACTTTTAAACTTAGCTTCATAAAAATGTAGTCTGGAGCTTTGTCGGACCTTTGGATTATTAGTGTGTCAGAACCTTATTGGGATATGGATTTAAAACCTAACAGCCTCTAAGTTCCACAAGACTCCTATTCAGGTCTCCTCAACAGTCAGATCAGAACAAGTCTACATACACAAATTCTTATGACTATGAATTCTTACTTATACGGTGTAAGTGAAATATAGCTCCTCATCTCAAAAGTAGTAAAGGAACAACCTTTCTCAACAAGGTAACTCTAATCCCCCGGTCTAGAAACTCTTTCCTCGAGGAGCAGGGATGTTCCCTTCTAAGTTCAGATACAACTAGCTCAAGAAGAGGGGATGGAGGAGAGAATGGATGGTAACCAGTGTAGTTTCCTATCCTTGGATGCATGACCAGTGTAGCCATGTCACCCACTGCAAGATCACAAATATTTGACTTTGAATCTCTTATTCTTTTTTTTCACTTGTATATACACTCCGGCAGGCATTTTAATTTTCAATCAGGCCTTCCCACTTTTGGAAATTCTGCATTATTTCAATTTTTTTTGAAAATATATACAAAGTGCAGCATGTACATAAGGAGTTTTTCCTCTTGAGCCAGTAGACTATCCCTCTTTTGAAGCATTATTGCAACCCCGCAGCTCATGTCTTTAGACCTCAACATCACTAAACCAGGTTGAGACGCACTTCCCTCCCTAGAGGAGGACGAGAGGTTCCACCTAGATGTACTACCCTCGTATGCTACCCCAAGACAAAAGATTCTTCCCCCTCACTACCTCCTCCATGAAGAGCTACGTGTAGAGTGCTTTGTCCAAGGTAAGCCACGGTCTGAAAGAATCATGCGTGTGTTGTTAATATTCTACTTAGACTTATCAAGATGACATGTGAACATAGTCTTATGGACTCAAAGAATTAAGTCACTAGGACCTGAAAAGTCTTAACTCCAAATCTTGTAAGATTCCTCTGAAATTAAGTGGATTAAGGTCCAACTAAGCTCCATTCTTCAAATTTATTCCAGACTTAGTTTAAATGTCAAAACTATCATGAAATATGCACATGCCATTGCAAGAAAATATGTACAATGCAAAGAAAATAAAATCTTTTTGCGAAACATTTTTCAAAATTTTGAAATTTTTATGGATTTTTGAAAAATGATGCACATGCAAAAGTTTTTTTATGCAAATAGTTAGAAATATATACAAGTGTATACATTTTTTTATTTTTTGATAAGGGTTAGAGAAGATATACACATATTTACACTAGGGTGAATAAATTATTTACAAGAATAATAAGAAAGGAATTACAACTTGAGTAATTTATACAAGTATATGCATAGTTAGATTTTTTAATTTCTTCTTTTTCTATTTTATTTTTTCTTATTTTTTAATTATTCTTTTTTTTAAAATTTTGTGATGCATATATTCCTCAAATTTATTTGACAATAATTTTACAAATAATTTTAAAAACTATAGTCCAAATAATTTTTTTCATACAATTTTACAATCATTTACAATCATTTGAAAATAATTTTGCAAACATTTTTCAAACAGTATATATAGATTTTCAAATTATTTTTCAACCATTTTTTAAAATATTTGAAATAGTTTTACAAAATCATTTTACTTCACACAAAGAGAAAATTTCTTACAAGCCACAATATTTTTACAAAGGTTGAAAATATTTTTCAAACATTTTTCAAATAGTTTTCAAAAGTTTTTTCAAATAGATTTTCAAACTACTTTCAAAATATTTTTCAAAATATTTTAACCAGACTTATTAATCAGTATGTACAAGAAAACATTTTAAGGAAATTTCTGCATCTTTTTATTAGTTAGTTTTTTAAAACTAGTATTTACAGTATTTTCTCCATATTAAAAATATAAAAGTACGAGTTATGTCTAAAGTATATATACAATATATACGACACCCCCTATACTTAGCTCGAACTATATCCTCATAGTGATCAAAGAGCTGGAAAGAAAGACGTAACTTGTGGTAAGTATAGAAAAGTGAAAAGAATAGTATACTACAACGACGAATAAAAGAATATAATCAATAAAGTTGGTGATCCCCCTATACTTAGGATCAAGTTATCCTAAGTATAGAAGACTGTACACAAGGAGAAAACCGAGGAGTAGAATATACTGAGTTTACCCCCCAATACTTAGGGTAAAAATATCCCTAAGTATAGGAAGCAAAAGAGAGGTAAAAAGAATCAAACGAATAATCACAAGTCTGACACCCCCTATACTTAGGGTAAAGTACACCCTAAGTATAGCATACTCGTAATATGGAGATGGGGTGTTAGACAAAAGAATGTGCGATATGGATAGAGTGGATCTATACAGATGTGAATAATGTTGATGTGTCTCTCAACAAGCGCTAGAGTTTATGCCCCTAGCTAGGCACAAAGGCTAGGATAATGTTGTATCAAGGTTCAGGACGACATCTGTGAGGTGAATACCGTACTGTCGTTGTAGTCTCAGTGAGAGAACAACAACAAACTCAACAGAGGAAATGATGACACCTAGGTAAACAATCAAGTGGGTGTCTGCTACTGGATAAAGATATGGGAAGATGAAATCGGGCTCCGGTAGCACAAAAGAAATCGTCGGCTCAAGATCTGAATGGAGTGAAAGGGCAGAGCCGAAGAAGTCGAACGTAGAGAATGAAGGATCTGTTAGGGAATCCTCCACGTCAATCACAGACTCAAATAGATAAGGAAGATTAAGATCATGAGACTCACTAAAAAGGTGATACCCGATGCATATAATGTAGACAAATCAGTGACATCATCGAATACCTAAAAGATCGGGTCATCCTCGTGAGGGTCGTCGAGGAGAGAAACATCAAACTCATGATCAGAATTATCAGAAAACTCGATCTCGTGATCCGACATATCAGATGCACTCCCAGAAAGTGAAACCGAGTACACAGGGTCCGTGGCATCCTCCCGCAGATAACCCTCGGGGAGTACTGTCGAATCATCAGGGAACTGGAGATCTATGCTGTCAAATATCAAGTCCTCCAAAAATATATCGACCTCATCAAATGGGAGGACATAATGCTCAAATACAGGACTATATATGTCTTTCAAATCAAATCGGTCCCTCATCAAGCTCTCTATGCTGAGATCAATTCAAATGTATATCCGAATCTGAGAAGATCTTCTGAAGAAAAGACACTGAATCAACTGAGCATGGACACTGAAATGATTCAAATGATGGTTGAGATGTAGTTTCTACCTCTATTTTTTGGGCTCCTAAGAAATCTAGAATCCAAGAATCTTCTACGTGAAAGAGCGGTACTGGCTCAAAATCTGACTGTAAATCCAATGGATCCTCAACCAATGTCCGCCTTTGGAAACTCACAATAGTGGTCAACACATCCATCATATGAAAAGCAGTAGCATCCATATCCTCTGATTGGTATGTGCTGTCTGAATCGTCATGAAGTGCCACACACTCAACATGTATCATATCTTCCTCATGTATTGTTCCGAATAAATCATCTTGTGTATATGGAATGTCTGAATGTGTTCCCAAGATGGTCTCAAATAAATCCAGGTCGGAACAGTGGTGTGAACCACAAGACGAGGTAATAACATATGCAATTTATTCAGCGGTCATCCCCCTCATGGAGATATGGAATAAGTCAGTCATTGAAAATCCATGATCTGGAAATCGCCTCAAAAGATCAAGTAACCTCGACCACGAATCTATCAATGGCTCTTGGGGGTCAACTGAAAAATCACGAATACAAGACCGCATCATCTCTACTCTAGACTGGGAGTAAAATCTCTGCAAAAATAATGATCGTAAATCTCCCCACGTAGCAATCTTCCTTCCCAATCGTCTGTGCCAACTCTGGGCTCTACTCTGAAGTGTAAATGGGAAGGTGATCAACATCAAGTCCTCAAAAGTGATATCAGAATATGATCATGATCCACAAATATCCTCAAACTCATCGATATGCAAAAAAGGTTCCTCATGCACTTCCCCTGAAAACTTCGATAGTAGATCAATGAACTCTAAATCCAGAACGAAGGGGCTCAATGTATAAGCGGAGTGTGCTTCTTGATCTTGGTGATCAACCATCGTCCTAGGATAGAAGTCATCTAAAGCATGCAATTGCCCCATTTGATCTCCTATGCAATGCACTATCATCTCAGCAAGGTAATCGCCCGGATTTTGTATCTGGTCAATCTGAACTCTTTGTGCGTCACTCACAGCATGTCTCCAATAGTGAGGTGGGAAGGGATAAGAAGGGATGTCGGTCGAGTTCCGACCTCCCAAGAGAGTGGGTGGGAATAATGGGCAGGAAATGGAGAAGCTGTAAAATCCGGCTGGAATGGAGACTGGCCCATCATGATAAGAGGAAAGAATGATGATGAAGGGAGGGAGGGTGGGGTAGAGTGAAAGAAAGAGAGAGAGAGAGATAAATAGAAGGTGATTGCTAATGATTTAGAGAGGATGAACGTAACCGACTCACGCCAAAGACATTCAAACGCAATGCAAACCTTCAATTCACCAACTCTACGCAAATCTGATCGTGAGATCTCGGTCTTTATCTTTTCTATTTTAGAGTTTAGTGATCAGAAAAGAATTGTACAAACACTTAGGAGGCTTAAATATGATATAGACATTGCTCTTTAGTGTCCATGTGAGCAATTAAAAACACAAACAATGAGGGGATTGCTCTCCCAATACAATGAGGAATTAGTTACGTTATTTTAGAGGTCAAGTTCAATTAGTAGTCCCGATTTTTTAAATTTTTTATTTTCACTTTTTTTTGGATTTTTTCAAAGAAACAAACAACACCTAACGAGCTTTTCGATTTCCTCTTTTATTAATTTGAGTCCAAAAATAGGGGGAGGAAGTCGAAAAGCCAATGCGCGGCCAAAAACAATGATGCATGCAGAGATAGAAATGCTTACCTTACTCCAACACTCTACATGCAATATGATCCTCGCATAAAATTAAATACTGAAAGTAAACTAACTATATGATGCACACGAAAATCGACCTTAGACGAGTAGCTTCTATTGATCGTGAAGAACAATAGTTAGCTAATCGAATCGAGTCCGGAGTCCGATCTTGGGAGTCACTTGGTGCCCACCACAACGGGTCCTGCCAGCGCTGTATGTGACTCCTCACGGTACGTGGTCTCAAATTCAATTAGACTAAATTTTTCAGTTAATTTTTAGCCAAGGTCCAATTACGTTCTATAGGAACAGATAATCTATTAGGTGTTGGGCCTTAGCTATTTACGTCACAACTAATAAAAAAATCCTACGTCTAGGGGCTAAAACTACGAGAATCAGATAGCAAGTTATGGTGGTGAAATCAAAAATATGAAAACAGCGATGAGGTGCCCCAAGTGCACCGGCACTTGGCGAAACAGACCCCGAGAAAAGTGTCCAAGTCCACAAGAGTTCAAAGTCCTAAATTATTACAAATATCTCAAGAAATGTTTTCAAAAATATTAAGACTGCCTTATTCTCTTTTTCTACTCTTCCTCCTGTGCAAGTTCTCACAAAAAAATCCAAGAACACTCCAAGCGGTTCCTCGCACAAAAAACAAACAAGAGAAGGTCAGAAAACAGTCATAATATAAAGAGACAAATATCATAAAATTGAAAAATGACTACAAAGTCGTGCTCTCCGGCAACGACGCCATTCTGATGAGCCAAATATCAATAGGTAGAGATGTATAAATAATATTCACGATGTCGTTGTTCTAAACCACTCGAATCGGTCAATCAAAAAAATTTGTTTTTTAAACCACTTAAAGGAAGATCAATCAATCAAAGCAAATGTAAGCGGTTTTCGCTATTCCTTTTACCTGGTATAGCGACCAGGGTCGAACACAAGGAGCACGATTAAAAACTCAGTAGTCAAATTTCTGAAATGACTTTTAGTGGTTTTAATTTTTCTATTTCTTTTATTTTCAAAATAAGCACAAAAGATAAACAATACACAACACCATATTATTTTTTTGTATTTTTCAAAATAGTAGAAATACTCAAAAAATTACAAAGAAAATATTTTTGTGTTTTATCTATTTAAAAATGTTTTTGGTAAGTTTTTAACTTTTTCCGATATTTTTGTGATTTTATAAAAATCAAACAGTGGAAAAGAAGGAAAATAGTGCACAACAAAGAGTATTTTGCAACTTAAAAATACTTTAAATGTCCAATACTCCTGGGAATTATTTTTAATATAAACTACCAAGAAATATCTACAATAAAAAACTGAAATCACAATTTTTGGATTTTCTTAAATTTCTACAATTTTTTTAAGATTTTTATTTTTCATAATTTTTTTGGTTTTTATAAAGAGATAATGCATGAAAATTGCATAGAAATTAAAAGACAACAAAATACACCTACAATAATTATTTTAGAATTTTTAGGTTATTTTTTGAATTTTTAGGAATTTTCTAATTTCGGGCAAGTAAAAAGACACAATTTTTGAATTTTCAAAAATATCAAATGACAAGAAAATGCAATGAAAAAATGGCACAATAAAAGACACTACAGCTGGAGTAAATAATTTTTTTGGCGAATTTTTCGAACCATAAAAGTATTTATTCCATCAAAAAGGGCATGCAATTGATGTTCTGTTGGTACAGGGACTAAAATGTAATTATTCAAAAGTTTCTGCACCAAATGTAATAAAAATAAACTTGCAGGCTGAATATGAAATTTACCCAATGATATGCATGCCTAGTATGTGACTTGCTTTGGAGTAGGGACTATTTTGCAAATTTGAAAGCCTTCAGGGGTGTACGTGCATTTTTTCCAAAAAGATCTTTTTTTATATCAACAATAAACCCACCCCTAGGGTTCCATTGTGTGCCTTCGTTCTCAAGAAAAGGAAAGGAGGGACACAGGTCGATGCCCCTTCTTCCTCCTCTTTCCAATGGCGGCGGTGTAGATAGGGGGCGGAGGCGCGATCTCAGCGGAGGCGGCGGTTCGACGACGTCGGCGAGGGGAAGCGCAGACGAGGAATGCTGACAGGAGGTGGTTGCGCTTGCGGTGGTAAGGCACGACTGCTAGAGAAGGAACGGTGAACTCAACTCGGTAGGGTCGGAGACCGCAGGCGAAGGAGAGGGCCTGGAGGGGTCTCGCGCCGCCCTCACCTGCACGTGGTGGTGGGCAGCACGGGATCGCATGGGGAGGATGGCGACTCTGAAAGGCATTCGGTGCTGGCGGCACTTGATAGCGGGGGTGCGGGCGATGATGCGGTGGTCTACGTGCGGAGCTGTGGCCGAGCGGGGCAGCGTTGCCGCTTGGTCGAAGGTGCGGGCTGGTGGCGCGCTGCAGGGCCGGCGGCTGCGACGTGCATGAGCTTCGGGCAGCGCCTAGACGGAGCGGAGTCGCGTGGGGGAGGCACGCGAACCTCGCGGGCACGGGCTGGAGGTGCCTCGCGTGAGGCGGTCAGGAGGTGTGGGCAGCGCGTTGGTGCAGACGAGGGCGGAGACCTGCAACTTCTTATTTATTTATTTATTTTTATAAAAACTGTAAGCAAGATTAATAGAACTTTTATTTATTTTTTGAAAGAAACTGTAAATAGGGAAATTGATTTTTTATTTTTTTTATTATTTGTTTTTACTTTTCCTGCAAAACAAAGGTTAGAAAGCAAACCAAATGTATGTACTTTTTATTTTTGTTTTATTTATATATAATAGTAGGGGTGAACGATTGTGGATCTTGGCGATACGGGAGAGAGATCCGTGACTCCGACTACCGTACGTGGTCGGAGGTGATAGGTTATGTGAGGTAGAACGTCAATATGCAGAGATCGAGAAAATGGTGTGAAAAATCGGTGTCGGGCGCGAATGTGTGCGGTGACGAATTTTCGTGATTTTTAAGGATCTAAAGACTAATCAAATGGGAGCAAAAATTTAAACTATGATTTATCTAAGCAGAAAGACAGGAAATAAAATGGAACTCACCTTGGGGTCGGAAATGTAGTAATGGCCTCGACGAAGGCCGACGCGTTGTCACCGGACGGCTCGGAAGCTGGGCACCCTTCTTCAACAAGAAAGCTCTCGGAGATCGGATGCCTCTCCACCAAAGATTGATCAAGAGAAAATGAGGGAGGAGGAGCCCATTAAAAAGAGGAAGAAAATCAAAAAGAAAAATATTTACAAATGGGGAAGTTTTTCCTGGTGAAATTAATAAAATAATTACATTAATAAATTAATTAAAAATGAATTTCAGAATTAATTAAAATAAATAAATTAAATAATTTCCAAAAAATAATTAGCCACCTTAATGGTGGCTATTAAAGGTATAAAATCAAATCATATATACATGGCAGGTTATTAAATCAAATAATTCAAGTAAATCCAATTAATCAAATAATTGAATAAGAATTTCGTAATTAAATTAAATTAATTAATTATTGTGAGATATTTTATTTTTTTATGATTTTTATTTAGGGATTTTTACCCAGCAGACCCTATAATCTTTGTCAATTACTTCTACGACCTTTGAAACATCGTAATTCTTGCCTCGACCCTGTAAACTTGCTAACCCTTACTCTATAAACCCTGTAGTTAACCCACATCCATTTACACGTTAAAACTAACCGGATTCTGTTACATTCTTTTATTTTATGCCTATTTTATTTGTCAAATATATCTTAATTGCCCCTCCCTCTCATCTTCTTCCTTTTCCCCGCCACTCAGCACCCATCACCTCCTCCCTGACCTTGACCTCCTCGTTCCCGACCTCCGTCGTCACCCTTCACCTCCAGATCCTCCGTCAGGACCTCGAACCGCCCCGTCTCCCGCAGCTCGAGCCCCCCCAGCCACCGACGCTCAAACCCCCCCCCCCCTCCCCCGCATCCCCTGTTGCTGGGCCCCCCGCCTCCCGAGGTGCTTCCCTCCGGCCCATGTTGCGCAAAGCCTCCCACAACCCCTGCCTCTCGCCGCTCGAGCCCCCTGCCTCCTGTCGCTCGAGCGCAACCCCCCGCTCCCGACCTCTGTCGCACCGCGCAAAGCCCCCGTACCTGCAGCCCCTGCCTCCCGCCACTCGAGCTCCCCTACCGCTCGAGTGCACCCCCACCCCCCACCCCCCCACCCCCCCCCCCCCGACCCTCGCCGCACAAATGCCCCCGCACCCACAGCCCCCCCCCCCTCCACGCCTCTCGAGCGCCCCCCTCCTGCCTGACCCCCGCTGCTCGAAGCACCCCGCCTCTCGCCGCAACCCCCCACACCCCGACCCCCACCACTCAAAGCCCTCGGACCCCCATCCCGCTTCCTGTCGCTCGAGCCCCCACCCCACCCCCCACCCGGCCGCCTCCCCTGCTCGACCCCCCGCCTCCCTACAGCCCAAGTCATCGCCAACCTCCTCCCCTCCAACCCAGGCCACCGCCACCCTTCCAGCCAGCCCAGGTCGAGCCGTAGCGCCACACCCCTTGCGCACTCCTCCTCCAGCCAGCCAAGCTAATGCTCAAGTCAAGCCCAGCTCATTGAGGGAGGAGATATGGAAGAGGGTTAATTCTAGCCGTCCGATCGCAGATTGGTTAGATTAACTCATTTTTAACTCAAAGAAGTTGACTCAAGATACGTTAATTTAACGGTAGGGTTCCTAGGGTAGGACGGAGCAAGTTTACAGGGTCGAGCCAAGAATTACGATATTTCAAAGGTCGTAGAGGTAATTGACAAAGATTATAGGGTCTGCCGGGTAAAAATCCCTTTTATTTAAGGAAGTTAGTTGTATACACATATTATATACATACAATGCAATATACACATGTACAAATAAAGAAATAATTTTTATATCCTATTTTTATTTAATTTTTTATTTTTAATGAAAATAATAATTACAAATTTGTACATTATGTATATAAAAAAATAAATATGAATAAATATGTACAATAAATAATGGTGAAACTACACAAAACACCCCAGAAAATCGCTTTTTAACCGTAACTCCAAAAATTATGAAATCGTAGTCATTTGAAAGATAATTTAATTTAGAGCATAATGGAAGTGAGTTCGATTCAATTCAAGTTTGTATGGAGCTGGGATTGGTATTTTAATGATTGCATTGTGGCTTTTTCTGAGGGTGATTAATTGTAATATGTACATTATTTTACTTTACAAATATTTTTATTATTTACAACACATTTTTATTTACATTTTTTGTTTATGAAAATAATTAATTTGATGTCAAATTATGTATAAATAAAATAGTACATGTTTTATATAAATATATAAGGAATTTATGTACAAATTATTTTTGGGTTTTTGACAGAAGACCCTATCTTCCCCTACTTTATTCCTGGTTGATCAGGTCAAGTCTTGACCTTCTCTCGGGGTTTGGGTAAATTTGTATTTATTGCATAAATACATTCTTCATTTTTCTTTTATTTTTTTATTCTTTTATTTTGAATGGAAAATGTGTTAAAAATGCATATTTAAAAAATGCATGCAAATGTAAATTTATGAAATTAGTGGGTATTTACAGGTGTTTGACTAAGAAAGCAAAGCTAAAATAAAAGAATAAAGGTGATGAATCGTGGATTCGTCACGGCACCATCTGATGAACCACATTTTTGCCTCTTCAATATCATCAAATTCTCATAGACTAGGATGCAAAAGTGGATCTATCATAATACCACCCCTTTGAATAAGTGAAGGATATTTTATTTTGCAAGTCTACCAAGATCGAACACATGGACACGAGCCACTTCGATGATAAATCAAAGTTCAATGCTTAAATTAAGTGAATAATTTTGAACTTAAGTCAACCATGCAAACAATATAGGCAATGCATAAAGAAAACACAAAATAATACAACATTGCAATGAATGAGTGCCATGCATTTTTTATTTCAGTTTTATTCCGGTTGAAATGCAGAGAAATAATGCAATGCAAATAGAATGACATGCATAATTATACACCAAAATTAATCAATTTCTTGAGAAAGGCTAAGGGAATCAATTTCAACAAGTCATTAATGCGTCAAATTTCTTCAATTAATGAGCGAATGGCATTAAATATCAATGAACAATTGGCATAATAGACATTATATTTAGCACACTGATTTAAGTATCAAAATAGGAAATAAATCATGCCATTAGATATATATGATGAAAAAAACAACACAATGGAATTGAAATCAACCAAATTAGAGTTCAATGCTCAAGTTATAAAGAAAATGGTCCAAGGGCATAAATGTAAGTAAAACATGGAAAATAAATAGAAGAAAGTTTGCAATTTGCTCTTATCAGGGGTATATTTGTATTTCGTAAAGTTGATGAGCCTTTTGTTTAATTTTCCCAAGTGTGGCGCGTGAGGCACACACGCTTAGGGAGGACCATTCTACAAATTCGAGGAAGTTTGAGGTTTATGTTGTAATTTAACCATCCCGCACATGTTAGGCATGCATGTAGGCTAGGCTCAGGGCGAGGCTTGGTCGATTGCAGGTTTGAAAGCCACATGGCATGGCCTCCATACTTCAGGCACCGGTTCGATCCACCGAGGTTGCTGGTCTAAAGTTAGGGCTCGAGCATGGCATGGATCATTGTATCATGAAGATCATACGACACTTGTATATATGTTGTGTCGATATCTTCCTTTGCCTCTTCAAGGTAGATCTGTTAGGGACTTCGACGACCTCTCCAAATCTCCTCCCTACTCACTCTCGTCGTCTGAAGCACGGTAGAGCTCCGCAAGAAGGTGGTGAAGGTCCTGGAGTTGAGGCAAGGACAATAGGATGCTCGCAACAGGGATATGATGGTGTGTCACCAGAACCATCCCTCTAAATCATGCCTAGGTTGAAGCATCCAACTGCTGAAGGGTTGTAAACCTGCATTCATTAGAAGATAGATAATCAAAGCTTTTAGGTGTGCGAGGTGAGGACTTGGAGGTATACGGAAGGGGAGGTCTGGTTAGATCCTCTTCAGGCAAACTTGAGAAGGAGGAGGAAAATCAAAAAAAGGTATGGAAGAAGGAAGAAGACCATTGAAATGGCCGGTGATTATCCTTAGGTGGAGGTGAAGGAAGTGTCTGATTGGAGTGAGGTGGAATGTGTGTTGCGGGAAAAATCAAAGAAAACAAAACAAAAAGAACGAAGAAGCTTACGTGGAAGATCGACGGAGGATGTAGGGCGAAGTAGAGGAGTTTGTCTTTGGATGAGCCTCGAATCCGAGACTCCAGTTTTTACTTAATATGGTTAGCCATTCAGGAGAGCTTGAACGGCCGTC
This sequence comes from Ottelia alismoides, assembly GCA_037367405.1. Lineage (NCBI taxonomy): Eukaryota > Viridiplantae > Streptophyta > Magnoliopsida > Alismatales > Hydrocharitaceae > Ottelia > Ottelia alismoides. Next base: position 1,292,076 of record JAZKJV010010939.1, on the reverse strand, counting down.
AATTGATGTTGTGGCATGGCTGGATGACCATGGGTCGACACTGGAGCCGCCAGTCATCGTCGTGTCTCCATCCCTCCATCCTATGTCACGAGAGGAGGAGAGTTGGGCTGAAGCTTTCTGAATGGTGGACAAGCTGATACATGGGCGGAGGCGGTGGATTTATGTAGGTGGTCAACTGTTACAAGTTATGTGGAGGTGGTATTTTTAATATCGCTTGGAGGGTTGACAGGGTCGGTCGTGGGATGTTGATGGGTACACGAGGAAGAAGGGACATGGAGCTATGTGGGGGTGTCGTTAGAGAGAGTGGAGTGAATGTGAGGGGTGAGTGGAGGAAATGGGAGAAGAAAGATCGGTGAGGGGTCGGGCGGTTATGGAGGAGGACGATGAAGCAAATCCATAAGGTGAGATCAAATGGTGCTGATGAGATCTCGGATCTCATCAGACGGCATGGAGGCACACGGCGATGGGTGGGGTGGTTGAGATCTAGAGACATCATCCAATGACAGAGGAAGTGTGTGGTAACTGAAGAAGGGACATGTCGTGTGGTGGCTCTAGAGAGCGCCACATGGCCTATTAAGAAATTAAGAAAAGAAGCAAAAGAAAGAAAAATAAAAAGGAATTAATTGCAGATCGATTTAAAAAAAAGTCAAAAATGAAAGTTGTATATTTCAATGAGATCTACAAGTTGTTGAACAGCAAATCAAAATAAGCCAAATATATAAAGTAGAAAATTTGGAAGTTTTTTTAATGATAAAAATACCTCTTTATAATTCATTTGTAAATTTTTTTGTATTTTTAAGCCAATATATAATAATAATTAACTAATTTGGGGGTTTTTAATAAGAAGAAAAATAGGAAAATAAGAAGACGTTAAATAGGTACAATAATTATGGTTAATTTCTAATAAAGGGTTAGTTGTTAAAATTCGTGAATTAGTGATGAATTTTATTGAGAAGTCTAATCTAGGTTGATAATAAATGAAGATTGTGATGATAAATCAGATATTCATCACATGCCATCGAGCATATTTACCATATTATGAAAAGAAGGTGAGAAACGTGATCTCCTTGATGCACAATTGGTGTGGCTTTAAAAAGCCCTTTAAGGATCAATTTAGATTTAGGGAAAGGATGGTCGTGCCTCATACTTGGGGCAATTTGTTACTTCTAAGATTTAGATTAGAAAATCCCATTTCAGGGTGTCAAAGGCTTTTCTGAAGTCAATTTTGATGATGAGCGCTTTCATTCAATGTTTATCCACTTCATCAAGATCTCGGAGTCATACAAAGACAATTACTTGTTAATTTGTTTTTTAGAAAAGCATTTATGTCGAAAGGATAAAATCTTACAACTTTTGGGGGACATCTATGCACCAGAATTTTTGAATAATTCTTGTGAGCATATTTATGAGGCTAACAAGTAGGTTCATCTAGTTGTCTGTGTACATTAAATCTTTTGAACCAAACGAGTTGCGGTGGAGCAGAAAATGAATATGAAGAAGTCAGGTGGAGTTATGTTGTCTTCCTCTAATAAACTATATATACTTGGAAAATATAAACCCATAAATACTTTGGATACCCATATAGACATCGAATATTGTTAACGTGACTAATTCCTCAAAATAAAAGGGGTTGAGGACAAAGAAATTGTTGGAGTTACCATTTCTATCGAGTACTAATATGATTTGTATTAAGGAAAAACAAAAGCTCTTAAAAGCTAGAATATTCTTGTAAAAATACCAGTCCCATCAATTCACTTTATACTATAGGGGGAATACTATCATTTTTCTTTAATATAGTATGAGTAAAATGCACAGAAGGGAGGAGTCGTATGAGATAGGAAACTCTACGGTTCTAAGGAAAGGTCTTACTTATTCTGATTGAGTGGAACATGCCATTCCACAGGACCACACATGTTGACATATAAAGGTCTTACTTATCGACCGAGGAGAACATGCCATTCTATAGGACTACGTATGTCGATACATAGATAAATAGATAGATAGATAGATAGATAGATGTAGCTGGACCCCACGAGAGACCACTTGAGGATAGGACAGATGTTTCCCTCAGCCTTCAAAAGATAACCTAGTGGGGCACCCCAGGGATAGATGCGACGAACCTAGAGAGGGATAGAAATAAGCTCGTCTATTGAGTTATACTTTTTCCTTTCACTATCCATCCATATAATCTACTCCTCTTGCATTCTCAACCAGAGCTTGAAACATTTTCATAATAATGACGATCTCCCTCTGACTTGGTTTTGCGCTTTAGGAAACGGAGCCCCTATCCAAAAAACGATATCCCCTATTATAATAGTTGTTGACTGAGGGTTGTTGACATGTGACTTTGAGGTCACGTCCTTTTCATTCTCCTTACTCGGTGGCAGTTCTTGGGTGAATTCCAAACTCATCCAGCATTTTGACTAGCATGTACCAAATTGCTTAATGATTATAATGGGCGTTCTATCCATGTTTAAGTAAGGGCTCATCAGCACGAGATGGGAAAGAAATAGCTCAACCTTAGATTTTTCTAAAATTATAAGTTGGGAAAGTGTTATTTATTATAATAGTTGACATACACAGGAATAAAGACATTTTGTTGTTGAGTGACTAAGTGGAATTGCCTTTAGGCTTCCTTTATGCTTGATTTATGGGCCCTCTCTAGACTGGTTTAGCATTCGTCGGAGGAAAAGGATTGAGCTTCACCATTAGATTGTATAGGATGGATTGAGAGGCTTAGGTCCTAGGTTTGATCCTGCTAGGGAAGTCTAAAAGAGCTAATCTCTGAAAGTCGACGAACTAGAAAACCATATATATCTATCGAAAACTCCATCCTTCCAACAAGTATATAAAAGATCAATTCAATTAGGAATTAGTTGGACCCTCTCTTTCAATAGTGTGAAGCCTAACCCACAAAATCTACAAGTAAGAATGTAGGACAACCCACTTATTAATAGTCATAATCAGCAAAGAAACATGGGAAACACTGAATGATACTGGAAGTGAAGAAATATCAATTCTCCCAAGAATAAAAACATATTGAGATTTCACTCTCTAACCATAATCGATAGTTCTTAAGACTCTCCTTAACCCAGATTTATAGATCAAGTAGATTGCAATATGATTTAGGTGTGTAAGGTTTTCATGTACACGTTTGCCTGAGGGCATGTAATGCATGAGGCTCAAAGTCGGACTCAAAATTCTCAATTGATTGCTGGCCAACAAAGCTTGGGAGAAAGTAAGCATAAAGTCATCCGATCTAGGGGCCTTACATTGCTTAACATGTTTTAGCTCCTACAAGTTAGAAGATTTAATAAGGTCATCAAGGTTCTCAATCAAGACAATTAGGTTTGAATCGCGGTTATAGATGAGTGTCTCATACCTGGTGGAATAAGAGTATAAATTTGAGTAGAAGTACATAGAGAATTTCACCCATGATATTTGGGTCTGATCAGGATAGGTTTCGGTTGTCTTTAATGGAAAGGATTTGATTTCTAGCCTTTCGAATGTATGCCAAGGTAACGAGCAACCTAGAGTTTTTGTCCCCTTCCTTGAGCCACGTGAGTATTGCCCTCTGGTTCCAAAAGTCAAATTCGTCTTTCAACACACTTTTCTCACGAATGGTTATAAGGTTGCAAGATGTTTTAGAGAAGTTTTTTATTCTAGATTCGATACATTCTAGATTCAGGAATAAATCTCGTTGCTAGCCAACGAGGGGTGAAGATGGAAACAAAATCATGGTCCATTACATAGACACATTCCATTTCCTAGTTTTTCCACCTAGTAAGAATGCCCTACAATTTGGCATTTAGATTTAAGTATCGCATTAATCGATTAGAGCCTCATAGGGAACTCAAGGGGACATCTCGCCTAAACCTCGTATCTTGAATCACAAAAATATTTATATAATATTTGTTTTCAATCTCCCTCATGCACATTTTTTCCCAATCGCATCCTAGGCCTCAGATATTCTAAGAGAAAATATATAAATTCACATCAAAAATGAAGGAAGGTCCACTAATCTAGCAGAGATAGGTTAGTTAAATCAAAGACTTAATAAGGACTTTCTTTAGGTTTCATTGTCCAACCCTATACTAATAATGTTGCGCATATTTTAGGAGAAGGAAAAGGTATTTTGGGATATGAGAGCACAGAATCCTAAATGTATAGTGCTCGATATTTTACGGTTTATATAAAATATAGCATAACATCTGGTTGATGTGATAACGGATTTGAGATGAGTTTCATAGGCTCGGAGAAAATCTCCTGTGACATGGAGTTGACCATGGTCTATTTTACGCTTAGGACACAGGGGTGCTTGTGGTGAAACAAAATTCTTAGGATAGCCATCTAATAAGCCTCGACCTCTTTGACCCTTTATGCTTCGAAGAGGGACCACTTGTGGAACTAGATGCCATCTCCTTCCTTGGTTTTAACAGATGTGTAGGTCAAGTTATTATATTGGTGTTCAATTGTGATTTGAGCTAGAAGTTGCTTCTTTGAAATGTGTCACGACTTGGGGAATGTCTCTGGAGTGGTCTCAGTGGTGAGACAGTCTCGCGCCATTTTATAGTGGGAAAGAGAACTCTGATCATGCATTGATTTAGAGGACTCTCCACGGTCAATGACTCAAGACAAACATCAGCCCACCAGGTCAGAGCAATGAGCCTCCATCCTGGGGATGATAAGGCAGTTCTTGCAAAGCAGGACAAAGGGGCATGTAGGGTACGCTACTGCTGGAGCTTATCGATAAGATGTTTCATGTTTTCTCCGTAGAGGGAAATTGGGGGTAGGGGGCAGGTTTTATGAGTGAGCTTCCATTGAGAGAGGTTTGACAACGGCATTTGTTTTAAGTCTTTTAGGAATGCCCCTCATCCATACACATGAAACACTACTTAGGAGTGATGGAAAGGTTTGGTGTGTCCTAGCTTGAGGTGTTTAAATTTGCAGGATGCATGTTAGTGTGACGTGTGTTGTGACTCGTGAGTGACTCCCACCATCGGAGATTGTTGTTCTAAATCCCATCAGAAATGGTGTTCTCCGTGGAGATGACTGGGGGTTAAGGGGGATGAAGGACAAGATGTGTTTCTAATTGAAGAATTTGATAGAATCAGGGTTTCATTCTTCCCAGGAGTGATTCGCAACTTCTCAAATTTGACAATCAAGGAGCAATTTGTGATCCCTCCAAAAATATATGTTATCACAAGAGTAACACGAGGGCTTTTATGCTTTTAATTTTGAAAGAGCTGGGAAACGTGAATCGAACTTGGGCCGAGACATCCCCCCCCCCCCCCCCTCTTTCCACCTTGGACAATACCACCATCACTCGCAATGTCGACCGGAGAAAGGATTTCTCAATAGGGTTTAAGGAATTTGTCGACCAAGCTTTTCCCAGAAAAAAACTTGGTGTATGATATCCCCACATCAACGGCATACGTAGAAAGAAGTACTGAGATCAGCAAAATGGAGAGAAAACAATTATCTTAAGTCCAGAATAACTATTCGAGATGATAAAGAACCTGATAGAACAGAAGGAATCACAATTGAAGAGATGCTGACATCCGTCAAATTCTACAACAGTTAAGACTAGAATACACTGGATCTTTCTAAATGCAGGATGGCAGACGTGGTTGATACATACAACTTCGGCATCAAGCCAAATCTCTGAAACCCAAGCTATATGTGATAAATTAGCAGCAAGAAACGAGCAACTTGTTAACCTAATGAGCAGTAAATATAAGTAGGTGAACAAATCATCCGAGCAATTATTTCCACTTGAGCAATATCCTGCTGAACTACGTAGACCGTTCAAAGCTACCACCAATCTGCATATGCAGCCATTCTGATGACGGTCCAGAGGCATAATCTCTAGACGATTGTGAGATGAATGCAGGTCCAGGAACAGCATCCAATGTCTGCGTGCCAAACTGAAAGGAATTAAGAAGTTATCAGGAAGATCAAGAATGCAAAAAAGTTTCAGAACCAGTGTGCTCAGAACTGTTTAGCTTCTTCCACTTGATTTTCTTCGAAAAAAACTGTGAAAGGATAAGGGTAACCAGTCCTTTATTGGCATCCAAGACAAAACTTTCATGGTCTAATCCTAGGTATGCAACTAAGAACGGATATAATTACATCGCTACCACATGTACTATAAAAATTCGTGCATCCACTTCTATGTCCGATAAAAATGGATGCAAATAAAGATATCACTTTGATATCTATAGATATTTGTGAACATAACTATACGAGGAAAGGGAGCCTACTTCATAACTATAGTACATGTGGTTATCTCCATTAGCAGTATAATATATAAACATATATAAATACATGTGGTTAATCTCTAACTATATTCCCAGTTTAATAAATAAATACAGTTTACATAAATTCATAACTATATATAGCAACATTGTATGTATTTTCTAAGCCTTTGCTAACTAAGTTGGCTATCTCCATTAACAAAAAAATCACTGTTTGTGTCGCACATAAACATCCTATACATATATTTAGGGACTTATGATTAGTTGCTAACTACCAAGTGTACACAGGGTAGACATATCAATCACAAGTGAGATCTGTGAATCATGATGCTTTCATTAAGTCCTTTCCAAAGTTGCACAAGTTATATCGACACATAGGTGCACTCAGGTGCATCTGACGCTTATATTTGAATCTTCTACCACTATCACACTATGAAGCTTGCGATCTGATCTTGTATCCTGGTATTGTGTGGTGTTACAGTGACGCAAAGCTGAACTAGGATGTATAATGGAACTTTATGTTCAAAAACTTAGGAAATCATGCGAGGAATTCCTGTGCAAAATTGTGTTATTCTCTATTTCATGCAATGGAGACAATATCTTCCGTTAGAGATAAAACTTTATATTATTTAACAATGAATCCTAACCCCTCTTAGCGCCTAAGCATAATACAAAATTATAGTGTCAAGTAAAGGTGAACCAGATAAAATAACAATTTCTTCATTTTTGCTTAGAATTGAATAGTGGCTTGGTTGGACATCAGTTAGAATGACAATGGTCACTTTTACAATGATATTAAGAGTAGAGTTTGTGGGAATGAATACCCCAGCGAGACCTTGAAGTATGGCTCGACTGGAATGGTCCCTAATTATAATGGTTGTTGTTGAAATCAAGAATACGGAATGGTCCCTGTTGGAAAACGTGAATAAGTTGTTCTATTCCATAGCCCTAGGCTCTCTTATATAGGAGAGTAGCCTATGGGTAAATTACATAAAGAGAATAACAAGAAAATAAAATAACAAAGAGATACAAAAAATAGCTATGCGTCAACACTCCCCCTCAAGATGGAGCATAGATATCAATCATGCTCAGCTTGGACGCACACTTCTGGAATGGGCCTCTAAATAGTGCCTTGGTGAAAATATCAGCAGTCTGATTCTCTGATGTGACGTGAGATGTAGCAATGAACCCCTTCTGAATCATGTCACGTATGTAGTGACAGTCGACCTCAATATGTTTGGTCCTCTCATGAAAAGCTGGGTTATTTGCAATGAACAAGGCAGCCTGATTGTCACATTCCAACATCATAGGAAGAGGTATATCAATACATAGGTCTGCAAGTAAGGATTTTACCCACATCATTTCTGTGCTCGCCTGGGCCATAGCCCGATACTCTGATTCAGCACTGGATCTAGCTACTACTGTCTGCTTCTTGCTCTTCCACGAAACTAGAGCATCTCCAACATAGACTGCAAACCCTGATGTTGACTTCCTGTCCTTGGGGCATCCTGCATAGTCTGCATCCGCACATCCTGTAACAGAAATCTCCTTTCCTTTCTTAAATAGCAAGCCTGCACCTGGAGATGATTTTAGATATCTCAGAATCATGTGTATGGCATCCATATGGGCCTGGCGTGGTTGCTCCATGAACTGGCTCACACGACTCACTGCAAACTGTATATCAGGTCTAGTGATAGTGACATACAGTAATTTGCCTACCAGTTCTCTGTACCTTCTCTGATCCACCTCTTCTGTGTCATCATCATACAGCTTCATGCTAGGGTCCATTGGTGTCGTAGCAGGTCGACACCCTAGCATACCTGTCTCACTCAGTAGATCTGTGACATACTTCCTCTGTGTCATGACTAATCCATATGGATTTCTAGCAAATTCCAGCCCCAGAAAATATCTAAGAACTCCCAAGTCCTTGGTGACAAACTCGGTCCCCAGCCTTTCCTTTGCTTGCTTAATGCCTTGGTCATCATCACCTGTAATCAAGATATCATCAACATAAACCATGATTACAATGATACCTCTCGCCGTCTTCTGCACGAACAAGGAATGATTAGCATTGGAGCGTTTATATCCTTGTTTCTCAAAGAGGTCTGAAAGCTTCTGAAACCATGCTCTGGGGCTCTGCTTAAGACCATAGATGGCCTTATGCAATCTGCAAACCTTGGAACACTCCCCCTCAACAGCAAAACCAGGTGGCTGTTGCATATAGACTTCCTCCTGCAAGTCTCCATACAAAAATGCATTCTTTACGTCCAGTTGATATAGTGGCCAGTCTTTAGCAACCGCAACAGATAGCAGGATCCGTAAAGTGGAATGACGCGCCACAGGGGAGAAGGTGTCTAGGTAATCTACCCCATATGTCTGCGTGAAGCCCCGAGCAACAAGGCGTGCCTTGTACCTGTCAATGGAACCATCTGCATTTTGCTTAACTGTAAACACCCATTTGCAACTCACCGGGCTAACATCTGGAGGTATAGGAACCAAACTCCAGGTTCCTCTAGACTGAAGTGCCTCCATCTCTTCTTCCATTGCTAGTCGCCATCTAGCATCCTGCATAGCATCCTGATGGTTCCGTGGGATGGTTGTAGCTGAAAGTGCCAATGCAAACGTCCTGAATGGTCCAGATAGCCTCTCAAACGACACCACTGCTGATACAGGATACTTGACACAGCTTCTCTTCGGCTTGCGTAGAGCGATTGGAACATCTAGGTCCTCTGTGGTACCACCATGCTCCTGTAATGCATCCTGCTGAGAAATGTCGTCAGATCCATCAACATTAATATTCTCATTACATACCATAGGCGAGCTAGTTGACTGGTCAGGACCATGAGCTTGATTTGGCCTCTGGGTGTAATGGAATGGTAACGGAGATACTATTGATGGCGGTGGTGGTGGCGGTGGTGGTGGTGGTTGAGATGTTGGTGGCGGTTGTGATGTTGGTGGTGCCATGAATACAATGTCAGGGGATATAGGTGGCGGCTGCATCTTCCCAGAATCTGAGAAATACATGATGGATTCAAAGAATGTAACATCTGCACTGATCATATACCGCCGACGCACAGGGTCAAAACACTTGTACCCCTTTTGAGTTCTGGAGTACCCCACAAAGACACACTTGACAGCCCTAGGAGAGAGCTTGTCAGAACCGGGCGACAACTGATGGACAAAGGCGACTGACCCAAACACACGAGGGGTAAGAGTGAACAGATCCTTGTCAGGATAAATAAGTGAGAAAGGAACCTGTTCATTCAAGACAGACGAGGGCATACGATTTATAAGATAACATGCAGTAAGGACTGCATCACCCCAGTATGAATACGGAACATGACTCTGAATGAGAAGTGACCTTGTGACATCAAGAAGGTGACGGTGTTTTCTTTTTGCAACCCCATTTTGTTGAGACGTATGGGCACATGATGTTTGGTGAACAATTCCTTTAGAGGAGTAGTAGTTGGCTAGATTATTGGTGCACAACTCTAAGGCATTGTCACTTCTCATAATTTTGACAGTTGTGGAAAAAACATTCTGAATCTCATTTAGAAATTGAATAATAATATTTCCAGCTTCAGACTTATTTTTCATTAGAAATACCCATGATGCTCTAGAGAAATCATCCACAAAAACAATATAAAACCTGTGCCCCTGATGATCGGGAACACGACTTGGACCCCAGACATCAACATGAAACAACTCAAATTTGGAGTTACTACTCCGACCTTGACTACTGGGAAACGATGACCTGTGATGTTTTCCCAACTGACACGCCTCACACTGGATAGGTGTGTGAGAAAAACTATAAGGTAAGACAAGACGCAACTTCTGAAGCGGTAGATGACCAAAACGCAGATGCCACAGGAGAGAAGATACTTGTCCAGCGGGAGAAGATGTGATTCCGGCAAATGGGGTCTGGTTCAGACGATAGAGGCCTCCTTGCTCATAGCCATGACCAATCACGTTGCCCGTACGGATGTCCTGAAAAATCAAAGAAGATGGATCAAAAATAGCTCGACATTGGAGATCCTTCGTAATCTGACTGATCGACAAAAGATTCATAGAAAAATGCGGTGCATGTAAAACATTCTTGAGCTGCATAGAGGATGTCAATCTAATCTCCCCCTGACCCGTGATGGGGGAATGTGTGCCATCGGCAATCACTACTGTCCGTCCTGGAGGGATTTGAGTATATCCTGAAAGTAGACTCTGGTCGCCACATAGATGATGTGTAGCGCCTGAGTCCATGATCCATGGCAATGTATCCGATCTACTACTATGAAGTGCAAGTGTACTACCTGAAGTACTCGTAGAGGCAGAAGCAGAAGCAGCAACATCAGTATGGCTCTCTGTCGTCGGTGCTGGGCCAGATGGTGGGATAATGCCCCTGAGGCGGGCAACCAGATCATCAAAACGCTGATCCAGTGAAGCAGCAGAAGGAGGCTCTATCTGCTCAGCGACTCGTGCAGATGCAGGAAATCCATGCTTTGAGTAGCATGTGTCCTCAGTATGTCCGATGCGGTGACAATATGAGCATGTAGGCCTAGTGCGACCACCCCTTCCACGGGGAGTACGTCCACGGCCCTGGTAATGAGAACCACGGCCCCTGTTGACCGCCATGGCTGAGGGATTCTGACTGGCAGCTGCTGAAGGTACAGTGATCCTACTCAATCTGTGAAAAGCCTCCTCCATGGGAGGAATAGTCGAGTCCGCCAAAATCTGTGAATGTGCGGCCTCATACTCTGGATCGAGTGCAGCGAGAAACACACCCACCATCGTTGCATTCCTGTATGTCTTCTGCTGCTCTGGTGTGGCGGTAAGAGGCATGAAGCTGTAAAGCTTCTCAAACATTCCTCTCAAAGATGTATAGAGAGAATGTAACGGGCGGCCATTCTGCTTTATCGTGAATATATCATGTTGTAGTTGCAGGATCTTCGTCTCATTCTTCGCCTGAGAATAGGTCGCTGCCAGGATATCCCACATGTCTTTGGTTGTGGGTTGATGTAGAATGTCATTGGCGATTTCAATAGCCAATGTGCCAGATAGCCACACCTTGGCGTTTGCGTCGTCTGCCTCCCATGAGGCATGAACTCCAGTCTTCTCTGCAGGCTCGGGCTCTGTGAGAATATGCTTCTTGCCCGTGGACTTCATCATACTCATGAACTGCATTGCCCACAGTTCATAGTTCGTGCCATCCATCTTGACGATGGGCGCTGGACCACGAAACGCGCCCATAGATGGGGTATCTGCCTTGCTTTCTGACATACTGGAGACTGAAGACTGGAGCGAATGACAATGGATAATATTTGTCTACAATGACATAGACGGGATTAGTTGCTTGTGTAGACCTCAGGCAACTATCCCCATGGATCTGCGCGCGCTACAATCCGCACGCGCACAATATGTACACGCACTATGTAATCCTCACGCGCTGGAGATGACGCGCGGTATCTAATGCCCTAGTGCTCGCTAGATGTGCACAGATATGGCACAGCGCGCAGATGCCTAGCACGCAGATGTTCACAGCACAGCACAACCCCTCCTTGTTGAAGATGCGTAGGAGGTGCTATGCCGCACAGGATCTGGCGACGCACAGGATCTGTCGGGAGTCGCAGGAGTCGCTCAGATGCGCCAGATGCGGCTGTGCGCCAGATGCGCGAGAGGAGCAGAACGCCAGAGCCGATCCCCGCAGATCTGATGCGAGCACAGATGGGGATCTGCGGCCTAGATCACCGCAGATCACCTCAGATCACCGAAGGTCGGAGTAGAAGAAGAGGAGCCTCCGATCGGATCTGGCGGCGCCGAGAGGGAGAGAGAGAAGAGAGGCCGGCGGGTGTGGATGGGGTAGGTTTAGGGTTTCGAGAACTCCGGTCTAGGACCGTCTCTCTGATACCATGTTGGAAAACGTGAATAAGTTGTTCTATTCCATAGCCCTAGGCTCTCTTATATAGGAGAGTAGCCTATGGGTAAATTACATAAAGAGAATAACAAGAAAATAAAATAACAAAGAGATACAAAAAATAGCTATGCGTCAACAGTCCCTAATTATAATGGTTGTTACTTGTTGAAATCAAGAATACAGAATCGATAATCAAATAATAAAATCATTGAAGAAAGCTAAGGAATTTATGTGAAAACCTACTCTATAAGGAGTAGGAAGAAACCACAAGAGAAGGCCTCCAAGGACAGGATATTTTATTGTGAATCTCTGTATTTTATCCTTTCGAGCTCTCTAGGGTTTAGCCCTATATAAGGACCCCTAGACCTCTTGAATAATCATCTCATTGTATTCTCTCATCACTTTCCACATGGTATCAGAGCAACGGTCCTAGATCGGTGTTCAGACCTAAACCCCACCGCCACCGTCCTCTCCTCCAACCCTAGCATCGTCAGGAGGTTCTTGCGTCGCTTGGTGCTCCTCCAGCCCTAGGTCGAGCGCCACCAGGTGCCCCTCGCGCTGCCAGGCACTTCAACGCATCCACCAGGCGTGTTGAGCGCCTCCAAGCGCCTCTGCCAGGCACGCTGAGCGCAACCAAGCGCTTTTGAGCATCGCCAAGCGCCTCCTTGCACCGTCGCTAGGCCCCGCCGAGCGCTGCCAGCCTCGCTGAGCGTTGCCAGGTGCCTCCTTACGCCGTCGCTAGGCAGGGTTGCGTGCTACCGAACGCTCCTTGTGCCATTGCCAAGTGCCCCGTATACTACTGGGTTGCTCGCTAGTAGGGTACGTACTACTGCGCATTGTCAGGTGCTTGCACCGCCGCCACGCACCCCTCGAGCAAAACTTTCGTGCCATGCACGCACCATGCACCCCTTGTGTGCCCTAGCACCAATTTGCGCCCTTCCGTCGCTGCCACGTGCTACTAGCACCGCCTCGAGCAAAACTTGGAGCGTTGCCTCGCCACCCTAGTTCCTTGATGCGAGATTAGACACCTAATGATTGACTAAGACACAATATACTCTCTAGGTTAGTTTTTCTTGACCAAAGTCACCACAATGACGTCATCCGAGACCAAGCCCATGTACCCTACTTCTTTGATGGTATAGGGCACTTCTATCAAGTTGAAGGGCTCCGAAAATTATGTTCTATGGTCTCGGTCTTTCAAAGTGTTTATCGATGGTCAGCGTAAAAGTTATGTTCTTACAAAGGACCCGTCTGTTGAAACAGACAAGGACTATGAAATCTGGTTTGTTGGCAATCGTCAGGTTATCACTTGGATGACGAACAACGTCGATCCAAACATTGCAGTGAATCTTCTTTACAAAGACACTGATAAGGCGATGTGGAAAAATCTTGAGCGTACATATTCTCAGAAGATAACTAAGTCTCGTCTTTCTGACATATATACAAGGATTGGTCTGTTACGCAAGGAGAGTCAAGCCTTATCGAGTACTACAGGCTTCTTACAAGCCTATTTGAGGAGCTCCTTATTTTTCAGCCTGCATGTTGAGATAAACAGGTGGGTGAACATGTTGAATCATAGGTTTACAGATTTCTTTCCGGATTGAATCCAAAATATAAGCATGTAAAAGATAAGTTTCTAATGGTCGATACTCTGCCTACCCTTGAGACCATCTTCGGATGCCTACAGGAGCTAGAGGTTCCAATTCAATACTCTAGCATCCATGCATCCACAGAGACAACGGCCCATTATACCTCCTCAGGATATAGATGGTGGTAGCACTATCAACGAGGACCAATTCGTGACTCTGGACGTGGGCATGGTCATGAATCTGGACACGATCGTGATTCTGGACGTGATCGTGGACGTGGCAGTGATTCTTCTACAGGTCGATATCCAGCATGTGTGCACTGTTGACGTTAGAATCACCCTTCTGACCGATACTGGGCAATGTTTGGCATGCAACCTAATGCCAACAATGCCTATGCAAATTGGTGGGGTACAAACCCCATTCACTGCTTCTGAATATGCTCTCCTACAACAACTGCTGCAAGAATCTACTTCCTTAGTCGGCGATAATAGTGCTTCTGCCTCTACTGCTAGCCTAGCCATTGTTTTTAAAACGCGCCTCGAGGCGTTTTTCAAGAAAAAACGCTTCGAGGCCATAGCCTCATGCAGCCTCAGTAAGGCTTACGCCTCGAGGCTTATGAGGTGCGCCTCGAGGCGCTGCCTCATTTCTGTGCTGATTTTTTATTTTTATTTTCTACAATATTTTTTCTTTTCTTTTTGATTGTGGTTTTTTCATCTTTCGTAGACAAGTGTTTTCAAGTCCTTAAGTTCACAATTCACTGAAATGCATTTTTTTAGTTTATTAAAGTATTAAGCTTATTTTTACTTTGTTATACATGTTCTTTATAAATCAACATGAACAAAAATTTGGGTCTTGAGTCCTTAAATCTAATGCCTCTACTCTTTAGTATGCGTCTCGTGTTACATCTAGTTCCTTTAGTTAAATTTTATTTAAGATTTTAAATTTTGCGGAGATTTACCTATTATTGTGCTTGCATGTCCATATTTACTATACTCCTTACAGATTTAGAGTCCAAAAAAGAGAGTTATATAACAACTTGGATGTTTAAACCATGATGTTAGCCTCGAAATGTTATGGAGATATGTATTTAATCATAACTATTTGATTTCTAGAACTTGAAAATTGTAATTACAGTTAATTATTATATTTTATTAAATATTTTCTTTCACGAGTGAGGCTTACGCCTCGATACGCCTCGAGGCAATACTGGGAAAACGCCTTGATACGCCTCACGCCTTTTAAAACCTTGAGCCTAGCTACTACATCAGGTACAATAGCACATTCTGTCTCTGCCTCTAAACATGCTTGGATTATTTACTCTAGAGCCTCTATCCATAAGACGGGAGAAAGAAGTTTGCTTAAGTCTTCCTAGCCATCTTCTTTTATGAAGACTGTTCGCGTTGTTGATAGAGATCATTCACCAGTTACTGTTGTCAGTGTTGTCGATACCTCTTTCAAGTTGCGGTTGACGGATGTTCATTGTGCCCATGCCTTTCCTCTTAGTCTTTTATTTGTACAGAAGCTATACTATGAACTTAACTGTCGTGTTATTTTTTTATGATTTTTGCTGTTATTTTCAGGACATTCGAACGTGGCAAAATTTTTGGCGGGGCTCATGAAAAGAACGACCTCTATTACCTCGGCATCCCTTCTGATTCCAATTTTGCAGGTTCTGTCTCAATCTCTTAAGATCCTCTTCTATGTCACCTTCATCTAGGTCACCCTTCTGCCAAGGCACTCTCCATGATGTTCCTTGAACTCTCTACGCTAAAATCCTTTGAGTGTGAGGCGTGTCAGTTCGAGAAACATCATAGAACATCCTTTCATGCCGAGCATCGCCGCCATACTCCTTTTGTTCTTGTTCATTGTGATATCTGGGGACCATGTCTGGTCCGAAGTCTAAGTGGTCATATATATTTTATTGTCTTTGTGGATAACTACAATCGATCATCTTGGGTCTTCTTGTTAAAGGAACGTTCAGAAATTAATAACATTGTCAAAAATTTCTTTCACTATGTCAAAAACATCTTCTCCGCAACTATTAAAATCTTTCGTCCTGATAATGCATTGGAATTTACACAAAATGATTTGACATCTTTTTTTACTTCCCTAGGTGCCATCCATCAAACCTCTTGCCCATATACCTCCCAACAAAATAGTGTAGCCGAAAGAAAACTACGACATCTCACATCTCCTTGATATTGCCCGCTCGCTTCTTACCCAAATGAAGGGCTCCCAAGACCTGTTATGGAGATGATATACTCACTGCTATCCACCTTATAAATAGGACCCCCTTTGCGTACCTAAATGGCTCCACCCCCTTTGGCTTATTATAACCAAATGACTCACTATTTCCTCTACCTCTGCGGATTTTTGGATGTACTGCATTTGTTCAAAACTTTCATACTGCCGACAAATAATCTCCACATGCGATTAAATGTGTTTTCTAGGTTATTCTCAAACTAAGAAAGGGTACAGATGCTATGATCCTTCTGGCAAACGCTACTACATATATGTTGATGTCACCTTTTTCGAACAAACTAACTTCTTTACTCATTATGTGTCAGGCATACCATTAGATCATCCTCCTCCACCAATTGTATACAAAAGAAAACATGTGTCTACTCTTGTTCTTGTTCCTCTATTCATTTGTTGCATAAGAATATGCCATCTACAAGTGCTCCCACCAACACTTCCCCGAATGATCATCAGGAGCTTCCCATCACTCTGCGAAGAACTAAGAGGCAATGTACACTTCATCCTATGTCTCTCTTCATGTCCACTGATAACGCATCATGTTCTGACAAAAAAGATATGCAGATGCTACTATGACAATTTCTGTTCCAAGAGAACATCATAGTGCATTGCAGGATTCTGGATGGCGACATGCAATGAATGAAGAAATGGATGCTCTCAATTCTAGAGGGACATGGGATCTAGTACAGTGTCCACAGGGAGTCAAGCATGTTGCCTACATATGGGTCTTCACTGCGAAACATTCTCCAGATGGCTCTATTGATAGATTGAAAGCAAGACTTGTGGCGAAAGGCTTTACACAAACATGAGGTTGATTACTTCGAGATTTTTTCTCCTGTTGCAAGGATGGGATCTACACGCACTATCCTTCCAGTAGCAGTAAACAAGGGTTATCCTACCATTCAATTAGATGTCAAGAATGCATTTCTATATGGCGATCTCGAGGAAGAAGTTTACATGATGCAATCTCCAGGTTACGAAGTCGAGGGGGAGTACGTTTGCCTACTTCACAAAGCAATCTATGGTCTTACACAAAGCCCGAGAACATGATTTGACAGACTAAGTTCAAAGACCGATAAATTAGGTTTTCATATAACTACATCTGACTACTCTGTTTTCGTCAGAAAATGATCAAGTGGTACTGTGATACATGTTGTATATGTGGATGATATGGTTGTTACGAGTGACGAGATGAAGGGGTGCTAGAGACCAAGGTTTTTCTGCAAAAAGTTTTTGTCACCAAGGATCTAGGGCAACTTCTCTATTTCCTAGGCATAGAAGTTTTACGCACCAAGAAGAGACTCCACATGTCACAAAGAAATAATGCTTATATATACTGACTGAGTTAGGGCTACTTGGGTGCAAACCTTATGGCATTCCTGCAGAATCAAGGAAACACTTTACATCCAATGATCCTACCTTTGAAGACACTACACGATACAGAAGAATGGTTAGCAAACTTCTGTATCTTACTATTACTAGGTCAGACATATCCAACGCTGTGAGCAGAGATAACCAATACATGAGAAACCATGCTACAACCATTGGCAGGATGTTCTTCATATCCTTCGCTACCTGAAGGAATCACCTAAACTTGGCCTATTCTATGGAACAAATGAATACACTAATGTTGATGCTTACGTTGATGATGATTATGCAAGCTCGCCTGAGGACCGTCCTTCTACTACGGGCAATGATATGATGGTAGGAGGTGTTTAACCCAAAAATCGGTGATCTTAAGTTCCACACAAGGCGGGAACTCAGTCGCTGATTCGACCACGCGAATCCGGATTAAAACAACAATTAACCCACAACAGATAAATCAAGCAATGAAAGTAAATGTGCAGAGTTAAAATTTATTATAACTCTACAACAAGATGTGTATAGGTGCAAGTATGTGTAGAGGTCGAACACAGGGAGCAGACAGGTAGAACGGGGCAAGTGAATGCACAAGTGTGTGAATGTGATCAAAATGTCTGCTTATGCTATTTTTTGTGGGTTTTAAATTTTGTATTTTATTTATTTTGATTTTTTATTTTATATTTTTATATTTTCTTTTTGATTTTACTGATTTTATATTTTCTTTTTCCATTTTATATTTTTTTATATTTTCTTTTTCAACAATAGACTATATATACAATATAAGAAAGAGAGGAATTGAATCTTTATAAAAATTGGTAAAAATAGGGAAAAAATCAGGAAATAAAGTACTTTTAGGCTTTCTATATTTTTATACTGTTTTTGTGATTTTTCAAGATTTTTTCTTAATTTTTTTTGGTATTTTTAAATGTCAAAAATACAGAAAACAGTGGAGAAAATAAAGGTATGAAACTAAAATGGAGAAATAAAACGGAAAACAGTAGCAAAAATTCTCCAAATTAATTTTCACTTAAAGATAATAAAAAAAGAAAATTCGGAGACAATAGAATTTTAGGATTTTTATAGAATTTCTAATATTTTTATAAAGATTTTTAGGGTTTTATAATTTTTTAGGAGTTTTGTTTAGTATTTTTTAATGATTTTTGGTCTGAAATTAAAACACACTAAAATATGCAAAATATATTTTTTTGGGAATTTTCTGAAATGTTTTTATAATTTTTATGGTTTTATAATGCAAACAGTGTTGAAAATGAGTGTTTTTTATTTTTAATAAATATTAAAATGCAATAAAAATGCAAGATAAAAATATGGCGTGATAATATGATGCAACAGGAACTTAATGTAATTTTTGTGGATTTTTTAGGAATTTATAGATGCATGCAATAATTAGAGATAGCAAAAAGAAACTACCCGCAAGCAAGGGCATAAATGTAATAATGGAAAAGTACGAGGGCAAGCGTGCAATTTTCACAAGAAATAAACAACTATATACTAAAGATCCAGGACCAATCACAAATAGCCAAAATCCCAAGGGTTCCTACGCAAAAAACGCCAAGGTCACGCGCACTGTGCACGTGACCCGACAGGGACTTACTTGCAAATGTTGAAAGTACGGGGTCCTAGTTGTAATTATTACAAAATGTTAATAATGCCAATAAAAGATTGCGTACTAATAAATAAATAGCAAAATGACGGGGTAGATAGCAAAATTACCCATGCCTAAGGACGCATCCGACGGATCCGTGCGACCCACTTATACACGTGTCAGACGCGCCACGCGCGATGCCCCTTCGTCCTGTGCGGCCCAGATTAGATGGTGGATAGCGATCGAATGGCTGGGGCCTCGCACGATCCAACGGCAGCGGCAGTATCTGGAGAGATGGGGCGATCGGACGGTGAAGGAGACCGGAGGAAGAACACCCAAAGAACTCGCGCTGGGCGAGTTTAAATCGCGCACCCCGGACTCCCCCGACTTCCAACGACGCCCAGATTGGCCAAGAAGGTTCCTGGAGCGAACCACGGTCGGGCGGCGTCCGCAAAATGGCTTGGGACAAGCCGGAAATCCGCCGTGACTTGAAGGTGCAGGGCTGCTCCGAGAAGCCTCTTCTTCCACAAAATTGCGACCCCCAGATGGAGTCCTTCGGCCCTGGGACCTGCAAAATAAAGCTCAAGACGACAGAAAGTGGATCCCAAGGCTATCACGGTGAAGGAGGAGGTGAGTAGCGTGAGTGGGAGCTCGCCGGAGCTTGTAATGGCGTGATGTTAGGGTGTGTGTGAATCGAAAGGGAAGAGTAAAAGATTTAATCCTAGGCCTGATCTAACTAAGAAAATGCAAGAAAATAGCAAAAAAATGTGACCTCGAGGATGTATAACCCGAGATGGTACCTCACGGCCGAACTTGGCCGGAGATGGTGGAACAGCCCCCTCGGTCTTCTACTGGACCCCCCTCGCCGATTAGAGGGGTCTGTCACACCTCCAGTCCGGAGCACGACGCTTGGGAGCTCAGAAAAGGTCAAAGGAAGGTTCAAAACTCAAAGGAAGAGGAGGGGGCATTTTTGAATATGTGGTGAGGTGGCTCGAAGATCGAGGTAGACCGAGCGAATCGGCGCTCCAAAGTCCAATCCAAGCCTTGGGCGTGAATCCTTGGTAGTAGGGCTACAAAAGTCGTGAAGGTTGCGTCATGAAAAGATGAAAGGCGTGATCTCCAAAAATCGGAGAAAACGCCAAAAAAACGCATCTCTGATAATGAACAGGCTGGGGTCAGAGAGTTGACCGCGGGTCAACTCTCCAACCCCCCTGGTTGGTCCACGTGGACCAACCAAGAAAAAGCCTGAAAAAATGATTTCTAAATTCATTAAAAAATAGTAAACTATTTTATTAATTTTAGATTATTAAATAAAAAATATTATTATTTTATAAATTATTTTATGGTGAATTTTAATTATTTTATAAGGCTTATATTTACAAGTTACCTATTTTAGCCTTTATAGGTATATTTATCTATATATTTAATTATTTAATTTTTATTTTGTGTATTTAATTTATTTATTTTTGTTTATTATTTTATATATTTATAAAGTATTTTTATACACTTAAAAATATTTTTATTTTATTTTCTAAAATGTTTTGTACATTTAATAAAATATAAGTATGTATTATATAGGTATATGTATAGGTAAGATACCTATGTATAATATATACAAGTATTTTATTTTGTATTTCTTCTATATTTTTATACTGATTTTAATATACAAATATATTATAAGTAATATTTACAAAATTATAAAAATATAAAATTATAAAAATAATGAATGAATAATAAAATGAATATTTTAATCTGTACAAGTATACAAGTGGGGTCCAAAACTAAATTTCAAACCGTAAATCTGAAAAATACGAAACCACCTCCATTAAATAGATTATTTTAAGCTATATACAATTAAAGGTGAGTTTAGTAATTTCGAGTTTTTATTTGCAAGATACAGGTCTGGGAAATTGGGATTCTGGATTTTTATTCAGATCATAACTTTTTATCTGTGTATTATTTTTCAGTGAAATCAATTTTGTATTTTTCTTTATTTAATTATCTACAACTTTTATGTTCAAATTTTCCTTTATTTGAGGTATAAAAGGTGGAACCAAAAACAGGTCCCAAAATGAATAAAGAATGCATAAAATCAAAGGGTATTTTTATTGTATTTTGGCTCTTATCTCCCCCTACTTTATTCCTTGTCGACCTATTCATCGAGATGCCTAGGTCTTGGGGTTTCGGGTCATAAAATATTTGCAATATTTTATTCTTTTTCTTTTCTTTTCTTTAGTCTATAATTTTGGCTTTAAAAACCGTATTTTATACAATATTTACACAATGATGCATGGATGCTAAAATGCCTAAATTAGGCCTAATTACATGCATTTACTAGGGTTTTTAAGGCCAAAATGATATAATAAAGATGATGAAACGTAGATTCATCATCCCCCTATACTTGCCTTTGCTAGTCCCTAGCAAACACTTGTGCAATAAGTGCAGAAAAAGAAAAACAAAGAAAAGAAAAAGAAGAAAGATGGATTAAATTTAATTGTCAAACTTGTCTTCACAAAATCAAAGTTTGGAGCTTAAGTCGGACCTTTGGAATTTAAGTGCGGGTGGAACCTTAATGAGAATCGAATTTGAAATCCAACAGCCTTCGAGAATCCCAAAACTCTGCTCAAGTCTCCTCAATAGCCAGGTCAGAAATATTTCAACTCATACGCAAACCCTTACGACCATGAATCTGACTCATACAATGTAAGTGATGGTGGCTCTTCCCAACTAAAATGACAAAGAGACTGACTTCTCCGATATGACAACCCAATGATTCCCCAATCCAACAACTCATCCCTCAAGGAGCAGGGCATTCCCTTCAAAGTTCAAGTGGCAACCAGCTCAAGAGGAGGGGGTAAAGAGAAGAATGGACGGTAGCCAGTGTAACTACCTATCCTAGGATGCAAGACCAGTGTAGTCAAGTCATCCAGCTGCAGGCTCACATGATTTGACTTTGAAGCTCAAGCTTGCTTATTTGACTATACAACATATGTACACTCCGGCAGGCATTTTTATTTTTGTACAGGCCTGTCTACTTTTTTGGAGTTTTTTTTGAATAATATATACAGCAACATTTACATAGGGAGTTTTTCCTCTTGAGCCAGTA
This sequence comes from Ottelia alismoides, assembly GCA_037367405.1. Classification (NCBI taxonomy): domain Eukaryota; kingdom Viridiplantae; phylum Streptophyta; class Magnoliopsida; order Alismatales; family Hydrocharitaceae; genus Ottelia; species Ottelia alismoides. The sequence goes on along the minus strand of JAZKJV010010939.1, from coordinate 1,269,998 downwards.
GACTATCCCTCTTTTGAAGCTTTATTGCAACCCACGGTCTCCTATCCTCGAAACTCATCATCACTGGACGGGTTGGGATGCACTTCCCTCGCTAGAGGAGGACAAGTGTTTCCACCTGTGTGCGTCTCATACCGGCAAATCCAACCCCCTCACCACTCCAACTGAGTTGAGCCAAGTGAAAGGTGCAGGTGTCCAAGTTAGGTCATTATCAACAAGAGTCGTGTGTATGCTCAGAAATACTCTACTTAGGCAGTCAAGAATCCATTAAACCAAGTCTCGTTATCCTCAAAGAATTAAGTCAACTAGACCTGAAGTACCTCAATCCCAGTTCCTATAAGGTTCCTATTAATTAGGTAGATTTAAGGTCCAATCAAGCTCCAATCTTCAGATTTTACTTAGACTCGTTCAACTATCAAACTCAATCCGAAAAATGCCCATGCTATGCAATGCGATGCAGAAAATATTTGATGCAATTTTCAAAGATTTTGAACTTTTTATGGGTTTTTGAAAAGATGATGCATATGCATTTTTTAGATTTTGGAAAAGTTTTCAAATGTTTTTGGATTTTAATTTTACAAATGTTTTTGGGATTTTTGAAAACAAAAGATTTTGGCTAAAAACTAGATACAAATATTTACACGGGGATGCATTTTATATATACAAGAAGTGGATTTTAAGAATTTACAAGGGTAAGTGGTCAATTTTATAAAAATATATATATAGTGAATTTTGGTGAGATGTATGTATTCCTCAAACTTATTTGAAAAGGTTTTTCAAACAATTTTGAAAATTATAGTCCAAAATAATTTTTCAAACAGTTTTTACAAACATGTACACACATTTGAAAATCATTTTGCAAAGGTTTTCCAAACAGAATATATAGATTTGTCAAATATTTTTACAACCATTTTTCAAACCATTTGCAAATCGTTTTTCAAACCTTTTTATTTCACACAAAGAAAATAATTTTACAATCCAAATAAGTGTACAAAGGTTGAAAACATGTAACAAAATGTTTTCCAAATAATTTTCAATAAATTTTTCACAAAGATTTTCAAACTATTTTTCAAACATTTTGCAAAAAATATTTTCACATGATTTATTAATCAGTAAATACAAAAAGAATTTGAGGAATAATCACAACTTTTTATTAATGATTTTTAATGTATTTTAAAAGTATAATTAGCCATAATTATTAAGAAAATACGAAAGTACGAGTTATGGCTTAAAGTCTATACGTAGTATATACGACCCCCCTATACTTAGCTTGAGCTATGTCCTCATAGATCAGAGAAAAGAGAAGACATAACTCGTACTGAGTATAGAAAAGTCTAAAGAATAAATGAATAAGAGATGAAGAAACAAATGAGAAGTCGACCGTCCCCCTAAACTTAGGATCAAATAATCCTAAGTACAGCAGACTGTACACAAAGCAGGGAGGGTCAAGGGTGGGAATGAACAGATCGTACTCAGATTGTCGCCCCCTATACTTAAGGTAAGGTATCCCTAAGTATAGACAAGAAGAGGAGACAATGGAGAGGATCAAAGAATAGAAGAAACTCGGGGTGCACACCCCCCTATACTTAGGACAAAGTACGTCCTAAGTATAGAAGACTGACAAAAAAGGGTGACACCTTTTCGGTAGATTGAGAAGATAGAAGAGGAAAAGAAGAAAAGAAGAAAAGAAGAAAAGATATCAACAGATGGAAGAAGATAGAGAGGGATGTACGCATCACTCCCCCTATACTTAGGGTGAAAGAAGCCCTAAGTATAGGCAACAACAGGAGTAATGAAACAGAACGACGACTGAACACTCGGCTCGTTCACCCCCCTATACTTAGGACAAAGTACGTCTTAAGTAAGGCAAACACGAGAATGGGTGGACGAGCAATACGGTGGAGAGAACATAGGTGAACAAAAGAGAATATACAACAGAGGTGGATATACAAATGGTCAAGAAGGTCGAAAGCAAACCTTCTTGCGGAACCGCTGAGGAATGGATCTAGTGTGGTGCAGGTCGACATCGGGGTCCTCAGATGACGGAAGCCGATCAAGGTCGACAGAGTGTAAGTCCTCAGTGGCCCTAGGATGAAGAGACACAGACGTATCAGTGAAAGAAGTACGACTAGGTCCGACCTTGGGAGTCTCGCTAGTATTAAAGTGAAAAGGGGACGAACTCATCCTCATCGGAAGAAGTGTACTCAGTGTCGTCCTGCAAGGTCTCGTACAGGTCAAAATCACAAGGAACGAACTCATCAGTGGAAGTAGTCGAACTCTGTTCGCCCTCTATAATCTGAACTGGATCATCTTTCTCATCAAAAGGCCCGAATTCCCGAATAAAAGCAATCAAATCAACTTCGGTCCTAGTCTCATCAGTATCTATGTGAACAGGAGCCGACTCATCAGTGAAAGTAGTCGAGTCATGTCCGTCCTGTCTCGTCTCTGGATCTGCCCTCCGCTCAATGGTGTCAATCGTGTAAATCCCGTGGATGTCATCAACACAGCGCCAAGTCCCAGAAGAATGAACTCCGAGGTCCATGCTTTCCAAGTCTTCCTCCTGGGAGAGGAATTCTTGGGTCTCAGTGGAATCCAGTAAGCAACAAAATTCTCTGATAGTCTCATCAAGGTCATGGTCCTCAGGGTCAGCCAAGATAGGTAAAGTCACATCAGGTGCAGGTCTCTGGTCGGCAGTGGGTGTGTTGATCATCACTTCGCTCTCGTCAGTAGGACGGAAGCGAATCTCTCCTGATCCATAGTCAATAACGACCCTCGCAGAGGCGAGGAATGGTCGTCCCAAGATGATTGGAGAGTGCTCCCCTGTGGAGGTCTCCATGGGCAATACAACAAAATCAACTTTGTGGTTCGTGCCCTGAATCGAAATGACGGCGTTTTCAAGGATACCCTTCGGCCTCTTGATAGATCTATCAGCAAACTGAACGATCATCCTGGTTTTCTTGAGAGGCCCTAAGTGAAGAGACTGTACCAGCGAGAAGGGTAATATACTAATCGAAGCACCGCCGTCTAGGAGAGTGTGATCACATGTGTGGTCAGAGATGGTGCAGCTAATGAAAGGTGTGGCAGTGTTCCTCTTCTTAGGAATGGGACAGTGTGTGATGGCGTGGGCAGTGGCCATGGTCAAAATATGATGCTCAGATCTGCTCCTCCGCTTTCTCTTCTTGGGAAGAGGAGCAGATAAATCAGTCATGGCCTGCTGAAGTGGGGCACGGATAATCTCATGAATGGTGGCCACCACTTCGGGTTCAGTCAATATTTTTGAATTGTTGGACTTCCTCCATACAAGGGAGGAAGTCGGAATCAGCATCTACACGAGGCGTGCCAAGAGCAGACTGTACAGCAGCATCCTCGAGGTCAAATGTGGGACAAGGTTTGAAAGGTTGTGTGGTCAAAGGATCTGGCAAGTGGGCACTCTCCTCACAGTCCGACTCAATCATGTGTCACCCGAAATCTTTTTGTGTTTTTAAAATTTTCTCATTTTTTTGTATTTTGGGCGATTGCAAGCTCTCATGATAATCCTCAAATGATTCCAAATCATCAGATCGTGAAGCATCATTGTGGCTCTTATTCATGCAAGTGAGGTTGTCAATCCTCGAATTCATTTGCTCCATGAACTGGGTCAAGATCTCAAGTGTGGACATCGTGAGAGGTGACTCCAACAGGTCAGTCTCGGGTGAATGTAAAGGTGGAAAATACGGAGGTGGAGGTGGGTGTGGGTAGAACTCCGAGTCCTGATACTGCGGCTGAGGCGGATATGTACAAAAGTCAGAAAAAATAGGAGGAGGGTCCTCCTGATAAAAAGGAGGTGGACCGGCTGGAGTGAACGAGGGATCCGCAAAGTCCGGATAAACTGCGCTCCGGGGGTCCATCTCGAAACAAGAGGAAAATGATCGGGAGAGCACGGAGGTCAAGTCAAGAGAATGAAGAAGAAGGCGCGAATGCGCAGAGAAGATCTAGGATACACACAAGCAAGCACAATCAAACTCACAAAACAAACCCTCAATTCATCTACTCAACTCAGTAGAGACCGAGAAGTCGGTCTTTTTATCTTGTCTGTTTTAGAGTTAGGTGAGAAGTCCAAATTTGCACAAACACTTAGGGGGTTGAATGAGATTTGAGCACTATCCTTAGTGTGTGCGCGAGCAATGTAAAACGAAGACAATGAGGGGATTACTCGCCCTAAGACAAGATTTTCCTTTTTGATGTTTTTTAGGGTCAAGTAATATTAGCAGTCCCAATTTTATTTGTTATCACTTTTTTTATTTTTAGTGAGAAATGCACGAACCTAACGAGGAGTCAATTTTACTTAGCACCTAGGTTGGAAAAATCAGAGGCAGAGGAAAAGCAATGCAAGCGGCAAATCAATGATGGATGCTAAAGAGAAATGCTCACCTTGCCTCCAGCACTCTACATGCAGGGATGCTCAGCAGAATTGAAACCTATCTATATGCAAATGCAAAGCCGATGAAATCTCCCTAAGTTCAGAAATTGCTATTAGCATGAAGAACCACAAGTCGGTCACCGATCCTCAATCCAAGAGTCCGGTCTAGGCTCACCCCTCCTATTCTCGACACATCGAGTTCAGGAGTAGCGCTTGACAGGGTGGACTCGCGGCACGTAGGTTCGAAGATGATGAGGCGACTGTTTTATAGTTTGACTAAGTCCAAACGCGGCTATAGGTACATGCAAGATATATTAGGTGTTTGGCCTTAATCTATCGCAAGCAATCCTAAAACTAAGGGCTCAATCACACAAATTAAGGAAAACGAAACCGGAAAACAAAATAAAAAATGCGATGAAAACCGTAGAAATCCACGGTGAGCCCCCAAGTGAACAAACACTTGGAAATTGGGCCCGAAAGTCCAAAGTCCTATGTACCTGTATTATTACAAAAATAGAGTCTCTCTCTCACTAAAATTACATAAATAAATAAATGCACCAAAAATGCTCAAGAATGTGCTTGTCTTCTCAAATCCTTCAAGCCTTCTTTAATGCTAGGTCGGCAAGCTGACGCCGGCTTCACGTGGGTGCACAGGCGCCTAGGGTGGAGCGCCTCCCTCGGTCCACGGTTCCTCGCACAAAGTCAACAAGAGAGGGTGATTAGACAAGTAAAACAATTATATCAAATAAATGAGCAAATAAATGTGGCAACAAAGTGATAGGCAAAAAATCACAAACACAAAGCAGAAATCCGAACTACGCGTTGTTGCTCCCCGGCAACGGCGCCATTTGTTTAACCCAAAAATCGGTGATCTTAAGTTCCACACAAGGTGGGAACTCAGTCGTTGAATCGATCACGCGAAATCCGGATTAAAACAACAATTAACTCACAACAGATAAATCAAGCAATGAAAGTAAATGTGCGGAGTTAAAATTTATTATAACTCTACAACAAGATGTGTATAGGTGCAAGTATGTGTAGAGGTCGAACATAGGGAGCAGACAGGTAGAACGGGGCAAGTGAATGCACAAGTGTGTGAATGTGATCAAAATGTAATGCTATTTTTTTGTGGGTTTTAAATTTTGTATTTTTTTAATCTGATTTTTAATTTTATATTTTTATATTTTCTTTTTTATTTTACTGATTTTATATTTTCTTTTTGTATTTTATATTTTTTTATATTTTCTTTTTCAATAATAGACTATATATACAATATAAGAAAGAGAGGAATTGAATATTTATAAAAATAGGTAAAAATAGAGAAAAATCAGGAAATAAAGTATTTTTAGGCTTTTTATATTTTTATACTGTTTTTGTGATTTTTCTAGATTTTTTTCTTAATTTGTTTTGGTATTTTTAAATGTCAAAAATACTGAAAACAGTGGAGAAAATAAAGGTCTGAAACTAAAATGGAGAAATAAAATGGAAAACAGTAGCAAAAATTCTCCAAATTAATTTTCACTTAAAGATAATAAAACAAAGAAAATTCGGAGAAAAAATTAGATTTTTAGGATTTTTATAGAATTTTTAATATTGTTATAAAGATTTTTAGGGTTTTATAATTCTTTAGGAGTTTTGTTTTGTATTTTTTAATGATTTTTGGTCTGAAATGAAAACACACTAAAATATGCAAAATATATTTTTTTGGGAATTCTCTGAGATGTTTTTATAATTTTTATGGGTTTTATAATGCAAACAGTGCTGAAATGAGTATTTTTTATTTTTAATAAATATTAAAATGCAATAAAAATGCAAGATAAAAATATGACGTGATAATACGATGCAACAGGAACTTAATGTAATTTTTGTGGATTTTTTAGGAATTTATAGATGCATGCAATAATTAGAGATAGCAAAAAGAAACTACCCGCAGGCAAGAGCATAAATGTAATAATGGAAAAGTACGAGGGCAAGCGTGTAATTTTCACAAGAAATAAACAACTATATACTAAAGATCCAGGACCAATCACAAATAGCCAAAATCCCAAGGGTTCCTACGCAAAAACGCCAAGGTCACGCGCACTGTGCACGTGACCCGACAGGGACTTACTTGCAAATGTTGAAAGTACGGGGTCCTAGTTGTAATTATTACAAAATGTTAACACTGCCAAGGAAAGATTGCGTACTAATAAATAAATAGCAAAATGACGGGGTAGATAGCAAAATTACCCACGCCTAAGGACGCATCCGACGGATCCGCGCGACCCACTTATACACGTGTCAGACACGCCACGCGCGATTCCCCTTCGTCCTGTGCGGCCCAGATTAGATGGTGGATAGCGATCGAATGGCTGGGGCCTCGCACGATCCAACTGCAGCGGCAGTATCTAGAGAGATGGGGCGATCGGACGGCGAAGGAGACCGGAGGAAGAACACCCAAAGAACTCGCGCTGGGCGAGTTTAAATCGCGCACCTCGGACTCCCCCGACTTCCAACGACGCCCAGATTGGCCAAGAAGGTTCCTGGAGCGAACCACGGTCGAGCGGCGGCCGCAAAATGGCTTGGGACAAGCCGGAAATCCGCCGTGACTTGAAGGTGCAAGGCTGCTCCGAGAAGCCTCTTCTTCCACAAAATTGCGACGCCCAGATGGAGTCCTTCGGCCCTGGGACCTGCAAAATAAAGCTCAAGACGACAGAAAGTGGATCCCAAGGCTATCACGGTGAAGGAGGAGGTGAGTAGCGTGAGTGGGAGCCTGCAAAAAAAACGTGACCTCGAGGGTATATAACCCGAGATGGTACCTCAAGGCCGGACTTGGCCGGAGATGGTGGAACGGCCCCCTCGGCCTTCTACTGGATGTCTGGAACCCCCTCGCCGGCTGGAGGAGGCCTGTCACACCTCCAGTCCGGAGCACGACGCTTGGGTGCTCATAAAAGGTCAAAGGAAGGTTCAAAACTCAAAGGAAGAGGAGGGGGCATTTTTGAAGTTGTGGTGAGGTGGGTCAAAGATCGAGGTAGATCGAGCAAATCGGCGCTCCAAAGTCCAATCCAAGCCTTGGGCGTGAATCATTGGTAGTAGGGCTACAAAAGTCGTGAAGGTTGCGTCATGAAAAGATGAAAGACGTGATCTCCAAAAATCGGAGAAAACGCCAAAAAAACGCATCTCTGACAATGAACAGGCTGGGGTCAGAGAGTTGACCGCGGGTCAACTCTCCAACCCCCCTGGTTGGTCCACGTGGACCAACCAGGAAAAAGCCTGAAAAAATGATTTCTAAATTCATTAAAAAATAGTAAACTATTTTATTGATTTTAGTTTATCAAATAAAAAATATTTATTATTTTATAAATTATTTTATGGTGAATTTTAATTATTTTTATAAGGCTTATATTTACAAGTTACCTATTTTAGCCTTTATAGGTATATTTATCTATATATTTACTTATTTAATTTTTATTTTGTGTATTTAATTTATTTATTTTTGTTTATTATTTTATATATTTATAAAGTATTTTTATACACTTAAATATTTTTATTTTATTTTTCTGAAATGTTTTGTACATTTAATAAAATATAAGTATGTATTATATAGGTATATGTATAGGTAAGATACCTATGTATAACATATACAAGTATTTTATTTTGTATTTCTTCTATGCTTTTATTCTGATTTTAATATACAAATATATTATAAGTAATATTTACAAAATTATAAAAATATAAAGTTATAAAAATAATGAATAAATAATAAAATGAATATTTTAATCTGTACAAGTATACAAGTGGGGTCCAAAACTCAACTTAACTTTCAAACCGTAAATCTGAAAAATACGAAACCACCTCCATTAAATAGATTATTTTAAGCTATATACAATTAAAGGTGAGTTTGGTACATTTGAGTTTTTATTTGCAAGATACAGGTCTGGGAAATTGGGATTCTGGATTTTTATTCAAATCATAACTTTTTATCTGTGTATTATTTTTCAGTGAAATCAATTTTGTATTTTTCTTTATTTAATTATCTACAGCTTTTATGTTCAAAGTTTCTTTATTTGAGGTATAAAAAGTGGAACCAAAAATAGGTCCCAAAATGAATAAAGAATGCATAAAATTAAAGGGTATTTTTATTGTATTTTGGCCCTTATCTCCCCCTACTTTATTCCTTGTCGACCTATTCATCGAGATGCCTAGGTCTTGGGGTTTCGGGTCATAAAATATTTGCAATATTTTATTCTTTTTCTTTTCTTTTCTTTTCTTTATTCTATAATTTTGGCTTTAAAAACCGTATTTTATACAATATTTACACAATGATGCATGGATGCTAAAATGCCTAAATTAGGCCTAATTACACGCATTTACTAGGGGTTTTAAGGCCAAAATGATAGAATAAAGATGATGAAACGTAGATTCATCAGGAGGTAACCTTGTTAGTTGGAGCAAGAAGCAGACGATAGTCTCCCGATCCAGTGCAGAGGCAGACTATAGGGAAATAGCTCAAGCTACATGCAAAATTACGTAACTATTGACTTTTCTACAAGAATTCAATGTTTTTATCACTACCCCTGTTCCTCTATACTGTGACAACAAATCTGCTACTTACATTGCTACAAATCATGTATTCCATGAGAGAACCAAACACATTGAGATTGGTTGCCATTTTGTTTGTGATGTTGTATGAAAAGGCAAGATTGCTACACCACACATCTTAACAAATCTTCAGCTTGCAGACATATTCACAAAGGCCTTAACAAAGAAGCACATTTCCTGGATATCCTCCGAGTTGGGCATGAACAATGGTGTAACATCCATATTCTAACAAACCCGAACTCGTCCGATTTTGGGTCTAATGAACCCAAAAACGTTGTCGGTCAATACTAAACAACCTAAAACGACCAATTGATTAGGAATCAAAAGTCGTTCGGGAGAAATCGACCGAAAATCGGTCACACCGTAACCGCGCCGCGAAAAGCCGCGACGCAAATTCGAAAACCGCGAAATGAACTGAGACCGTCATTAGATCCGATTCGACGATACAAGACCAACGGAATCGACCGTTCGTCAATCGGAGGTCGTTTGATATTTTTAAATCATAAATTTAACCTTAAACAAAATCCGTATCCGAAAATTTTGGGGGTTCAAAACTCAACCAAAAGTATATGAATATTATACTCGTATTGACCGTCATTCCGAGACGATCGAAACAAGATATTTCGCGCCGAAATCCGAGGCCCGAGGCACACATACGGTTTATTTTTATGTATATCAAAAAAAATCAAATCAAACCCAACAGTAGCAGTCGGCTACTGTTTTTTTTAAAAAAAATATTCAAAACCAGTGGCTTTTCTTTCAAGCCACTTGGTTACCTTCTTTTCTCCACTTGGCAAAGACAAAGCCCTCCCTCTTTGTATAAATATCTCCATTTCCAACGCCTCTCACCCTTATATTTCCAGCAATTCTCTTTCTCCCTCTTTAAATCCTCAAATTTACCCTTTGGTTTCTTTCTATTCTCTCGCAAACTCCCAGCGAGAGATTCAGCCCAAATTCCAGCCCCAAATTACAGCCCCAGTCCGATTCAACAGGCAACTACTGCTCCATTGGAGCTAAAATTTCAGATCTAGCCGCAGTTATCTCCTCTCCATTGAAGCCTTCAAGTGCAGCCCCAATCTGGAGTTGTTGTATTGCAACATTAGGAGTTCATGCATGCAAGATCTCCACCAATTTAAAGCAAATCTAATTAGGTACTATCCTTAGCTTCCACTTGCTGCCATGCATGCATATTTCACAAATCCAAATATTTTTGTTTTCATGAAATTTTCATGATCTAAATATGTACGATTCATAGCCTCCCTGCTGTCATGAATGCAAAATGTGATATTTATAATTTCATATCCATCCTCATGCTTTTAAGCATGAAATTCACACAAAATTCTGATTGTTAGAAATCAGGGATGAAATAAATTAAGAATAATGGGCATTGAACATGACACTGTATGAATCTGGAAGTTTTGGGTCGTTATTATAAATTCTAGGTGAATACTTATAATCAGAAATTTGGTTAAATTTTTGAAATAAATTGTGAATCATAAGATATAGATATGTCACTGTTTTAAATCCTAGAAATTGGTTCTTAACTTATAAACCTTAGAAGAATAATTTTTTTCATTATTAGCAGAATCCTGGTTAATTCATCTGGGAAGTCTGTAGCATGATTAAAAGTATCTAGATATATGTATATAATTAATGAAAATAATTAAATTGTATGGCTCAAAGTTTTACATCCTGCCTGAATTTTGTCATATAAATTGCCAGGTATTTCTTCTATTTCTTTTGATTATTTTATGAATGTACAATCTTATGCTCAAAATACAGAATAGATATTTACAAGGTTTAGGCATGGTACATTATCTCTAGTATTACCTACAATCTCTGGACGTCTTTTGGTCGAAATTGTGCCCCAAATTCTCGTATTCTGCTGGACATCATTACTGCCATCATACATTTCTCTGACTAAAACCATAAGTCACGTGATGTACTAATAAAAAAAAGATTCAAGGGAGGGATAAGTGGACCATCTTGTTAGTTATACTTATTTCAAGGGTTCTGAGGCAAATTATTGACTATTCATGTTCTGAAAATGGGCTTCCAATGACACAAATGTAACTCTGGTGATGCGTAAATTCAAATCTTTAGGATCAAACCCATGAACACCTCTAGGCAAATTGATTCTGTTACTATCATAACAAGTTGCATGGCATTAGTGGAAATCTATACAAAGATTCAATAACACCAGTTCAGGAAATTATAGACATCATTGAAATACAACCATTTAGAAGGCTTAATCTAATATGTAATATTAATTCAAGAGCAGAAGCAACTATTGTATATCCTTCTAGCTAATACTTCCAGATTAACCTTCACATGAAACATGTAAACTCCTCAACTCTTGCCCCAGGATTCGACTTGAAATAGATTGTGTCGCATAAATCAAGAACAGTTAAGGATCTTAACTAGGCCGCCACTAAGGATTAGTGAAATGTCAAGAGTGTTATGATTAGAAGAGTATGAGTTCCCACTTGCTAGTTAAATTGTTAATCTTGGGAAGCTAAGGTAGGTTTCAAAAACTTGGAGCTATTACATCCTTAATATAGTTCCGTATAACATGAAGAATCCTATGCCAATATTGCGAACCATAGAATTATATGGTTTGATGAGAACAAGTGACTATTGATATTAGTGCCAGTCATAGTGATCTTTACACTTGACTGTGCGAGGGCGCGGTGACCCTCAACTGGGCGGAGGAAAGGAAGCCCAGTTAGGGCAGCGGCCGCCAAGTGCGCGGGTCTAGGATCCCAGTCTTCTTCACGATTTTTACGCGAGCTCGCAGTGTTTTTACGCCTCGTTGGGATCCCGACTTTAGACCGGTTCCGCTGACCCTGTCTTTTAGGATACCCAGGCGGGGGATCCTGGTTTTTTTCAGCTTTACGTACGAGCTCGGTTGCCCGTACTAGTCGGGCTGTTTTCTAGAGCGACTTTTCTAGGGAGTCTCTCTCACCCGTCTCAGTGGCGTAGTTGGGGAGTAGACCTATCCCTCTATTGGACCGCGCTTCCAATTAGAGGGCGAGACGGAAGAGCCATTTGTAGGCTTCTTCACCGCTTGAGTTACTTCGCCAACAGACATGGCGATTCTACATCTAGATCATCCATATATGCATCTACACCATCTGGAGTTTCATCTGAAACATTGGAATTAAGAGTTGAGAAGTTACGATCAAAAGTTAGGGTTAGTAGGAAATGACCATTCTCTCCACCCAATGATTTAAATAAATTAATAGATCTTTCCAATCATAACTTTTCCATTATCACTCAGCAACGTGATCTCTGAATAGATATGTGCTTACACTCAGATACTCATGAATACTCAAGTACTATAAAATATGTCACATGTGGGAAATGTTGGGGTATGGGACAAACATCTGAGATGCTTACAAGTAGCCTGAAAAACCTTTTTCATTGCAAAGTAGAAATAAAGTTTAATTTGAGTTGTTCTTGCCTCTCTACTTGCTTTCTTTTGTAAATAATAAATGCCTGTTATTTTATATAAGTTTTTGGGAGGTACCAGCAACCGCTGACGCCTTTTCTTTCCTAACATGTTTGGCAGGCAAACAGCCTGCAGCTCAGTAGCTATACATGCTTCCTGGAGACAGAGTTTATACCCGACGGTATGAATTACTTCGTCTCGGTTTTTGTTCAGATAATGATGTAAATGTTATCTCTTTTGTATCACACTTTGGATATATGTTGTAAAATGGAAGATCCTTGTACATGTTGAAAACTAATATGAATATTAATGAAAAGAATTTTGGTGCCATATTGTCTCTTTTACTTGTGGTCATGTATTGAGAATGAATGTCATAATTGCGAGAAAAATTTTCCCTATATTTTTGCGACTTGTGCGATTAAACATGAATGATATCTTGCGAATTGCGCGTAAACGGGTACCCGGATCCTGAGGGGTTCACAATTTGGTATCAGACCAGTGGCACCCCGATACGCACATTCGCGGTATTACAATTCCGATCGCATTAAGTTCTCGAATAGCGACAGTCTACCGACTTGTCGTGAGTTCAAGAAGGGAAATATGACATTCATATTCAATAACCACAGATGTCACCAAGTTCATTAATTTTCATCTTATATCCCAAGAAGAGAAAAGCATTTATGATAAATATCTGTCTAGGGCATCCTTATGACTAATTATGGTTCTCATGCAGAGCCATGGCATCTCGACCAGGTCAGGATACTTCTGATCAGCTGGCACGCATACTGGGCGCACTTACCGATCTTCAGCAGCAGCAGGCTGCTATGAGAGGCCAGCAGGAGCAGATATTGGCCCAGCAGACTGAGATTGCCGATAGGCAGACGGACATGGAGATGAGATTTGAGGACCTGTCAGATTTCACGTACTATCCATCCCAGGATGGGATACGACAGGACCAGCACCAGTTCGTTGAGGTGGAGCAGCCTCATCCTGACGATCCACTAGAGGACATTCCAGAGCATGGAGCTGAGGAGGATGCAGACTTAGACAGGGAGCAGGACCCTGTTGACTTTGCGGACGAGGATGCACACGAGTATGCAACCATTCACAGGCACCAGTCAGTCTTCACTTCTTATCAGCGGGCCAACATACCCTTGTTCGAGGGCACAGATCCACCAGATGACGCTGAGCAGTGGCTGAAGAGAGTAATGAAGGTGCTCAGGGCGATTCATGCGCCACAAAACACGTGGCTATCTTTCATAGAATATTCACTGACAGACTTCGTCGAGCGATGGTGGGAGGCCGTAGTGTTCGAGTTAGGCCGAGAGCCTACTTGGAACGATTTTGCGACAAGGTTCAGAGCCCACTTCTTTTCTGCGAAGTGGAAGGAGTCCCAGCGCCGACTGTTTGCAAAGCTTCGTCAGGGACAGATGACAGCCATGGATTACTTTATCAGATATACAGAGTTGTCACGACATATACGAGCAGCTGGTGCATTTCCAGAAGAGAATATGGAAAAGTTCATTGGTGGCATGCGAGAGGAAGTACAAGAGAAGCTGGCTGGACTACCAATCACTTCTATCTCCGAGGCTACCGATGCTGCGGAGAAGTTCGAGGACATCAGAGGGAGACGTTACGGGAGCTCGTCTGGAGCACCGCCTAGACCGCGGCGATCTTTTGGGCCGATACGTCGACCCTTTCAGCAGCAGAGGTTAGCCAGACGGTTCCGACCTACAGGTTCGACATTCTCTGGCAGTGCTCGCTCTTCTCCATCGACTACTCTAGGAGGAGCACTTGCCGGACGTGGCACGGAGTCCACTCGACCATCTGGGTCGCAGCGAGCAGATAGACCACCTGCAGGACCAGCTCGGGACACGGACACAGCTACTCCATCTACTCGACCAGTCCGGTGTTACCGATGTCACGAGTGGGGACATTACCGAGCACAGTGCCCACAGGCTTCTGGCGAGCCTCAGCCATAGCCTTCACAGTCACAGCCTCAGACACAGCGTTCAGGGAGTTTCCGCGGCAGGAACTCCAACTTCAGGCGACCGCAGCAGCGACAGACGCAGAGTGTGGCAAGTTCCAGTGCCGCACCAGCCAGACAGGGGCAGATACATGCAGTTACTGAGGAGCAGGCACGTTCAGCCGCTACTGTAGTGAAAGGTATGGTCTCAGTCTTGGGCCGACCTTTCCATGTTTTATTCGATTCCGGCGCGACACACTCTTTTCTTGCTTCGAGGTTGCTTGCATCTTTAGGTAGAGTTGCAGAGACGCTATCGTCTCCATATCACATCCGAGGGCCAGGTGGCCAGTTGTTTGTCATATCCCTGATAGTCAGGCACTTGCCCATACTGATTGGCGGTCACGAGATGATCGCAGATTGTTTATTTCTGCAGCTCGACGAGTTCGACTTGATTTTGGGCATGGATTGGCTATCTACTCATCATGCACTAGTTGATTGTTTTAGGAAGACAGTTGTCTTCAGAATTCCTGGTTTACCGGAGTTCACCTTTGAGGGTGCTATACATGACTCCACTATGGAGTACATTTCAGTGTTGCGAGCACAACGACTTGTTGATCAGGGTTGCGATTCATACCTTGCATTTGTTCGGGAGATATCTGATCAGGAGCCGATGATACAGGACATCAGAGTGGTATCTGAATATCCAGATGTGTTTCCTGATGAGCTACCAGGATTACCTCCTGAGAGAGAGATCGAGTTCGAGATCACATTGTTGCCAGATACACAGCCGATCTCTATGGCACCTTATCGTATGGCACCAGCCGAGTTGAGGGAGCTGAAGGTGCAGTTGCAGGAGTTGCTTGATTTGGGATTCGTAAGGCCGAGCACTTCACCTTGGGGTGCTCCGGTTCTATTTGTCAAGAAGAAGGATGGATCCATGAGGTTATGCATCGATTACAGGCAGCTGAACAAGAGAACGGTGACCGTTATCCCTTGCCGCGCATTGATGATTTGTTCGACCAACTCCAGGGATCTTCGGTTTTCTCGAAGATCGATCTTCGCTCAGGCTACCATCAGCTGAGGATTCGCGAGTCGGACATTCCGAAGACAGCCTTCAGGACTCGCTATGGACACTACGAGTTTGTGGTGATGCCGTTTGGGCTCACCAATGCACCTGCGGCTTTCATGGATATGATGAACCGTATCTTACGTCCATACTTGGACAAGTTTGTAGTGGTGTTTATCGATGATGTGCTCATCTATTCACGGAATGAAGGGGATCATGCTAATAATCTGCGGATCGTCTTAGATACATTACGGGAGCACAAGCTATATGCCAAGTTAAGCAAGTGTGAGTTCTGGTTATCCCAGGTCTCGTTTCTCGGGCATATCATTTCTGGGGCAGGTATCGCGGTGGATCCTGCAAAGATTGAGGCAGTCATGTCTTGGGAGCAACCCAAGACAGTTACACAGATTCGGAGCTTCCTCGGACTAGCGGGCTATTACAGACGCTTTGTCAACGGATTTTCCCGCATCGTTCGTCCTCTGACACGACTGACGCAGAAGGGAGTTCCATTCATTTGGGACGATTCACGTGAGCAGGCCTTCCAGACACTGAAGGGGAGGTTGACTACAGCGCCTATTCTCGCTCTTCCTTCAGGCACTCAGGACTATGCAGTCTACACAGATGCATCTGGAGAAGGTCTAGGAGCAGTGTTGATGCAGAGAGGACAGGTGATTGCTTACGCATCACAACAGTTGAGACCGCACGAGCGGAACTACCCCACACATGACTTAGAGTTGGCGGCAGTTGTCTTCGCCTTGAAGATCTGGCGTCACTATCTATATGGGGTGAATTTCGAGATTTTCACAGATCACAAGAGCCTAAAGTACATCTTTGATCAGAAGGAATTGAACATGAGACAGCGCAGATGGCTCGAGCTGCTGAAGGATTATGATTGCACGATCTCCTACCATCCCGGTAAGGGAAACGTGGTGGCGGATGCACTTAGCAGGAGAGCGCATGCTGATGGTACGGCGAACTGGTTATATACATGGGATATGCTTGCATCTTTGACAGATTGGCATCCTCAGGAGAGCGCATCCATTTCTACCGTCGTGCCTCCTCGATACAGCAGCCTTTGGGATCGTATTGTAGAAGACCAGAAGACCGATCCTTGGATCCGAGATAGATACATGCGCGCCGTCAAGGACGAATTTGATGACTTTGTGGTGATGGAGTCTATTTTATGGAAGGCAGGACGGGTCGTTGTACCCAATGACAAGCAGCTTCGCAGAGACATTCTGGATGAGGCACACAGTTCACGGTTATCTATCCATCCAGGCAGTACGAAGATGTACCGTGATCTGCGTCGACATTTCTGGTGGGATGGGATGAAGCGTGATGTGGCGCTACATGTTAGCAGATGCATGACCTGTCAGATGGTCAAGGCTGAGCACAGGAGACCACCAGGATTACTGCAGTCTCTCCCCATTCCCGAGTGGAAGTGGGAGAGCATTTCTATGGATTTTGTCACGGGATTACCGAAGACACCAGGTGGCCATGATTCCATATGGGTCGTTGTTGATAGGTTGACCAAGTCAGCCCATTTCATACCTGTCAACACGACTTATACTCCATCTAGGTTGGCCAAGCTCTATGTGCAGAACATTATCATGCTGCATGGTATACCACGAGAGGTGGTGTCTGACAGGGATTCGAGATTTACATCTCACTATTGGCATCAGTTCATGTCAGCACTACAGACAGAGCTGGAGATGAGTTCTGCTTATCATCCACAGACAGACGGGCAGAGTGAGCGCACCATTCAGACACTTGAGGATCTACTTCGCGCATGCACTTTGGAGTGGAAAGGGTCCTAGAAGGACCATTTGCCTTTGGTGGAATTCACGTACAACAACAGCTATCACTCCAGTATTGGCATGGCACCATTCGAGGCCCTATACGGGTGGAGATGCCTCACACCTCTCAGTTGGCGTGAGGTAGGTGATCATGCTTTATATTCCGTGGATCTCTTGGAGGAGACTGCGAGAGCTGTTGATCTTGTGAGACAGAGGCTTCTGACGGCACAGAGCCGCCAGAAGAGCTATGCGGATCGTCGGAGGAGAGACTTAGAGTTCCAGGTAATCTAATTATTCCTTCTTCATCTATGACAGATATATATATGTCCAAAATTAATTTCATATTAATGACACTCCTATCGATTATAGGTTGGAGATTGGGTATTTTTTCGAGTATCTCCCATGAAAGGAGTGCAGAGATTCGGTGTTCGTGGCAAGTTGGCGCCGCGATATGTTGGACCTTTTGAGATTCTGGCTAGAGTGGGGAAAGTGGCATACCGAGTAGCCCTTCCTCCACATCTTTCAGCTATTCATGATGTTTTCCACATATCCAATCTGAGAAGTATGTCCATGACCCTCGCCACATTATCAGTTACGAGAATCTCGATGTAGAGCCGGATCTGACTTATGAGGAGAAGCCTGTCCAGATACTTGACCGTGCCGTGAAGAAGCTTCGCAGCAAAGAGATTTCATTGGTCAAGGTTTTGTGGCACCGACACGGCGTCAAGGAAGCGACATGGGAGACTGAAGCCGACATGCGGGCACGATACCCGCAGCTATTCTGATGTAATCATCAAAACAAGCTTTTGTAATTAGATACATTATAAATATATGGCTTGTTTTCTCTTTGAGGTTATTATGGGTTCAAAACCCTTTGAGGTTTTTATGAACATATGAAATTTAAACAAAACACCGAATAGCCTTAACTCGAGTCTCGAGGACGAGACTCCCTTTGAGGTTTTTATAATTGTAACATCCATATTCTAACAAACCCGAACTCGTCCGATTTTGGGTCTAATGAACCCAAAAATGTTGTCGGTCAATACTAAACAACCTAAAATGACCAATTGATTAGGAATCAAAAGTCGTTCGGGCGAAATCGACCGAAAATCGGTCACACCGTAACGCGCGCCGCGAAAAGCCGCGACGCAAATTCGAAAACCGCGAAATGAACTGAGACCGTCATTAGATCCGATTCGACGATACAAGACCAACGGAATCGACCGTTCGTCAATCGGAAGTCGTTTGATATTTTTAAATCGTAAATTTAACCTTAAACAAAATCCGTATCCGAAAATTTTGGGGGTTCAAAACTCAACCAAAAGTATATGAATATTATACTCATATTGACCGTCATTCCGAGACGATCGAAACAAGATATTTCGCGCCGAAATCCGAGGCCCGAGGCACACATACGGTTTATTTTTATGTATATCAAAAAAAATCAAATCAAACCCAACAGTAGCAGTCGGCTACTGTTTTTTAAAAAAAAATATTCAAAACCAGTGGCTTTTCTTTCAAGCCACTTGGTTACCTTCTTTTCTCCACTTGGCAAAGACAAAGCCCTCCCTCTTTGTATAAATATCTCCATTTCCAACGCCTCTCACCCTTATATTTCCAGCAATTCTCTTTCTCCCTCTTTAAATCCTCAAATTTACCCTTTGGTTTCTTTCTATTCTCTCGCAAACTCCCAGCGAGAGATTCAGCCCAAATTCCAGCCCCAAATTACAGCCCCAGTCCGATTCAACAGGCAACTACTGCTCCATTGGAGCTAAAATTTCAGATCTAGCCGCAGTTATCTCCTCTCCATTGAAGCCTTCAAGTGCAGCCCCAATCTCGAGTTGTTGTATTGCAACATTAGGGGTTCATGCATGCAAGATCTCCACCAATTTAAAGCAAATCTAATTAGGTATTATCCTTAGCTTCCACTTGCTGCCATGCATGCATATTTCACAAATCCAAATATTTTTGTTTTCATGAAATTTTCATGATCAAAATATGTACGATTCATAGCCTCCCTGCTGTCATGAATGCAAAATGTGATTTTTATAATTTCATATCCATCCTCATGCTTTTAAGCATGAAATTCACACAAAATTCTGATTGTTAGAAATCAGGGATGAAATAAATTAAGAATAATGGGCATTGAACATGACACTGTATGAATCTGGAAGTTTTGGGTCGTTATTATAAATTCTAGGTGAATACTTATAATCAGAAATTTGGTTAAATTTTTGAAATAAATTGTGAATCATAAGATATAGATATGTCACTGTTTTAAATCCTAGAAATTGGTTCTTAACTTATAAACCTTAGGAGAATAATTTTTTCATTATTAGCAGAATCCTGGTTAATTCATCTGGGAAGTCTGTAGCATGATTAAAAGTATCTAGATATATGTATATAATTAATGAAAATAATTAAATTGTATGGCTCAAAGTTTTACATCCTGCCTTAATTTTGTCATATAAATTGCCAGGTATTTCTTCTATTTCTTTTGATTATTTTATGAATGTACAATCTTATGCTCAAAATACAGAATAGATATTTACAAGGTTTAGGCATGGTACATTATCTCTAGTATTACATATAATCTCTGGACGTCTTTTGGTCGAAATTGTGCCCCAAATTCTCGTATTCTGCTAGACATCATTACTGCCATCATACATTTCTCTGACTAAAACCATAAGTCACGTGATGTACTAATAAAAAAAAGATTCAAGGGAGGGATAAGTGGACCATCTTGTTAGTTATACTTATATCAAGGATTCTGAGGCAAATTATTGACTATTCATGTTCTGAAAATGGGCTTCCAATGACACAAATGTAACTCTGGTGATGCATAAATTCAAATCTTTAGGATCAAACCCATGAACACCTCTAGGCAAATTGATTCTGTTACTATCATAGCAAGTTGCATGGCATTAGTGGAAATCTATACAAAGATTCAATAACACCAGTTCAGGAAATTATAGACATCATTGAAATACAACCATTTAAAAGGCTTAATCTAATATGTAATATTAATTCAAGAGCAGAAGCAACTATTGTATATCCTTCTAGCTAATACTTCCAGATTAACCTTCACATGAAACATGTAAACTCCTCAACTCTTGCCCCAGGATTCGACTTGAAATAGATTGTGTCGCATAAATCAAGAACAGTTAAGGATCTTAACTAGGCCGCCACTAAGGATTAGTGAAATGTCAAGAGAGTTATGATTAGAAGAGTATGAGTTCCCACTTGCTAGTTAAATTGTTAATCTTGGGAAGCTAAGGTAGGTTTCAAAAAACTTGGAGCTATTACATCCTTAATATAGTTCCGTATAACATGAAGAATCCTATGCCAATATTGCGAACCATAGAATTATATGGTTTGATGAGAACAAGTGACTATTGATATTAGTGCCAGTCATAGTGATCTTTACACTTGACTGTGCGAGGGCGCGGTGACCCTCAACTGGGCGGAGGAAAGGAAGCCCAGTTAGGGCAGCGGCCGCCAAGTGCGCGGGTCTAGGATCCCAGTCTTCTTCACGATTTTTACGCGAGCTCGCAGTGTTTTTACGCCTCGTTGGGATCCCGACTTTAGACCGGTTCCGCTGACCCTGTCTTTTAGGATACCCAGGCGGGGGATCCTGGTTTTTTTCAGCTTTACGTACGAGCTCGGTTGCCCGTACTAGTCGGGCTGTTTTCTAGAGCGACTTTTTTAGGGAGTCTCTCTCACCCGTCTCAGTGGCGTAGTTGGGGAGTAGACCTATCCCTCTATTGGACCGCGCTTCTAATTAGAGGGCGAGACGGAAGAGCCATTTGTAGGCTTCTTCACCGCTTGAGTTACTTCGCCAACAGACATGGCGATTCTACATCTAGATCATCCATATATGCATCTACACCATCTGGAGTTATATCTGAAACATTGGAATTAAGAGTTGAGAAGTTACGATCAAAAGTTAGGGTTAGTAGGAAATGACCATTCTCTCCACCCAATGATTTAAATAAATTAATAGATCTTTCCAATCATAAATTTTCCATTATCACTCAGCAACGTGATCTCTGAATAGATATGTGCTTACACTCAGATACTCATGAATACTCAAGTACTATAAAATATGTCACATGTGGGAAATGTTGGGGTATGGGACAAACATCTGAGATGCTTACAAGTAGCCTGAAAAATCTTTTTCATGGCAAAGTAGAAATAAAGTTTAATTTGAGTTGTTCTTGCCTCTCTACTTGCTTTCTTTTGTAAATAATAAATGCCTGTTATTTTATATAAGTTTTTGGGAGGTACCAGCAACCGCTGACGCCTTTTCTTTCCTAACATGTTTGGCAGGCAAACAGCCTGCAGCTCAGTAGCTATACATGCTTCCTGGAGACAGAGTTTATACCCGACGGTATGAATTACTTCGACTCGGTTTTTGTTCAGATAATGATGTAAATGTTATCTCTTTTGTATCACACTTTGGGATATATGTTGTAAAATGGAAGATCCTTGTACATGTTGAAAACTAATATGAATATTTTTATGTATATCAAAAAAAAATCAAATCAAACCCAACAGTAGCAGTCGGCTACTGTTTTTTAAAAAAAAAATATTCAAAACCAGTGGCTTTTCTTTCAAGCCACTTGGTTACCTTCTTTTCTCCACTTGGCAAAGACAAAGCCCTCCCTCTTTGTATAAATATCTCCATTTCCAACGCCTCTCACCCTTATATTTCCAGCAATTCTCTTTCTCCCTCTTTAAATCCTCAAATTTACCCTTTGGTTTCTTTCTATTCTCTCGCAAACTCCCAGCAAGAGATTCAGCCCAAATTCCAGCCCCAAATTACAGCCCCAGTCCGATTCAACAGGCAACTACTGCTCCATTGGAGCTAAAATTTCAGATCTAGCCGCAGTTATCTCCTCTCCATTGAAGCCTTCAAGTGCAGCCCCAATCTCGAGTTGTTGTATTGCAACATTAGGGGTTCATGCATGCAAGATCTCCACCAATTTAAAGCAAATCTAATTAGGTACTATCCTTAGCTTCCACTTGCTGCCATGCATGCATATTTCACAAATCCAAATATTTTTGTTTTCATGAAATTTTCATGATCAAAATATGTACGATTCATAGCCTCCCTGCTGTCATGAATGCAAAATGTGATTTTTATAATTTCATATCCATCCTCATGCTTTTAAGCATGAAATTCACACAAAATTCTGATTGTTAGAAATCAGGGATGAAATAAATTAAGAATAATGGGCATTGAACATGACACTGTATGAATCTGGAAGTTTTGGGTCGTTATTATAAATTCTAGGTGAATACTTATAATCAGAAATTTGGTTAAATTTTTGAAATAAATTGTGAATCATAAGATATAGATATGTCACTGTTTTAAATCCTAGAAATTGGTTCTTAACTTATAAACCTTAGGAGAATAATTTTTTTCATTATTAGCAGAATCCTGGTTAATTCATCTGGGAAGTCTGTAGCATGATTAAAAGTATCTAGATATATGTATATAATTAATGAAAATAATTAAATTGTATGGCTCAAAGTTTTACATCCTGCCTGAATTTTGTCATATAAATTGCCAGGTATTTCTTCTATTTCTTTTGATTATTTTATGAATGTACAATCTTATGCTCAAAATACAGAATAGATATTTACAAGGTTTAGGCATGGTACATTATCTCTAGTATTACCTATAATCTCTGGACGTCTTTTGGTCGAAATTGTGCCCCAAATTCTCGTATTCTGCTAGACATCATTACTGCCATCATACATTTCTCTGACTAAAACCATAAGTCACGTGATGTACTAATAAAAAAAAGATTCAAGGGAGGGATAAGTGGACCATCTTGTT
The DNA here is from genome assembly GCA_037367405.1 of Ottelia alismoides. NCBI lineage: Eukaryota > Viridiplantae > Streptophyta > Magnoliopsida > Alismatales > Hydrocharitaceae > Ottelia > Ottelia alismoides. The sequence goes on along the minus strand of JAZKJV010010939.1, from coordinate 1,246,897 downwards.
AGTTATACTTATTTCAAGGATTCTGAGGCAAATTATTGACTATTCATGTTCTGAAAATGGGCTTCCAATGACACAAATGTAACTCTGGTGATGCGTAAATTCAAATCTTTAGGATCAAACCCATGAACACCTCTAGGCAAATTGATTCTGTTACTATCATAGCAAGTTGCATGGCATTAGTGGAAATCTATACAAAGATTCAATAACACCAGTTCAGGAAATTATAGACATCATTGAAATACAACCATTTAGAAGGCTTAATCTAATATGTAATATTAATTCAAGAGCAGAAGCAACTATTGTATATCCTTCTAGCTAATACTTCCAGATTAACCTTCACATGAAACATGTAAACTCCTCAACTCTTGCCCCAGGATTCGACTTGAAATAGATTGTGTCGCATAAATCAAGAACAGTCAAGGATCTTAACTAGGCCGCCACTAAGGATTAGTGAAATGTCAAGAGTGTTATGATTAGAAGAGTATGAGTTCTCACTTGCTAGTTAAATTGTTAATCTTGGGAAGCTAAGGTAGGTTTCAAAAACTTGGAGCTATTACATCCTTAATATAGTTCCGTATAACATGAAGAATCCTATGCCAATATTGCGAACCATAGAATTATATGGTTTGATGAGAACAAGTGACTATTGATATTAGTGCCAGTCATAGTGATCTTTACACTTGACTGTGCGAGGGCGCGGTGACCCTCAACTGGGCGGAGGAAAGGAAGCCCAGTTAGGGCAGCGGCCGCCAAGTGCGCGGGTCTAGGATCCCAGTCTTCTTCACGATTTTTACGCGAGCTCGCAGTGTTTTTACGCCTCGTTGGGATCCCGACTTTAGACCGGTTCCGCTGACCCTGTCTTTTAGGATACCCAGGCGGGGGATCCTGGGTTTTTTCAGCTTTACGTACGAGCTCGGTTGCCCGTACTAGTCGGGCTGTTTTCTAGAGCGACTTTTCTAGGGAGTCTCTCTCACCCGTCTCAGTGGCGTAGTTGGGGAGTAGACCTATCCCTCTATTGGACCGCGCTTCCAATTAGAGGGCGAGACGGAAGAGCCATTTGTAGGCTTCTTCACCGCTTGAGTTACTTCGCCAACAGACATGGCGATTCTACATTTAGATCATCCATATATGCATCTACACCATCTGGAGTTATATCTGAAACATTGGAATTAAGAGTTGAGAAGTTACGATCAAAAGTTAGGGTTAGTAGGAAATGACCATTCTCTCCACCCAATGATTTAAATAAATTAATAGATCTTTCCAATCATAACTTTTCCATTATCACTCAGCAACGTGATCTCTGAATAGATATGTGCTTACACTCAGATACTCATGAATACTCAAGTACTATAAAATATGTCACATGTGGGAAATGCTGGGGTATGGGACAAACATCTGAGATGCTTACAAGTAGCCTGAAAAACCTTTTTCATTGCAAAGTAGAAATAAAGTTTAATTTGAGTTGTTCTTGCCTCTCTACTTGCTTTCTTTTGTAAATAATAAATGCCTGTTATTTTATATAAGTTTTTGGGAGGTACCAGCAACCGCTGACGCCTTTTCTTTCCTAACATGTTTGGCAGGCAAACAGCCTACAGCTCAGTAGCTATACATGCTTCCTGGAGACAGAGTTTATACCCGACGGTATGAATTACTTCGTCTTGGTTTTTGTTCAGATAATGATGTAAATGTTATCTCTTTTGTATCACACTTTGGGATATATGTTGTAAAATGGAAGATCCTTGTACATGTTGAAAAGTAATATGAATATTAATGAAAAGAATTTTGGTGCAATATTGTCTCTTTTACTTGTGGTCATGTATTGAGAATGAATGTCATAGTTGCGAGAAAAATTTTCCCTGTATTTTTGCGACTTGTGCGATTAAACATGAATGATATCTTGCGAATTGCGCGTAAACGGGTACCCGGATCCTGAGGGGTTCACAAATGGATATGCTCCAACTTGAGGGGGAGTGTTAGAGATTATGGTAGAATGCGTTCTCATATTCTATTGTAACCCACGAGGGTATTTATGTATTTTATCCTTTTGAGCTCTCTAGGGTTTAGCCCTATATAAGGACCCCTAGACCTCTTGAATAATCATCTCATTGTATTCTCTCATCACTTTCCGCAGGCTTCTTATATAACCCCATAGACATATCGGAGTACCACTTATATATGATGTGGGACTAAATATGGGAATAGAGTAATTGGATCCTGGAGAAATCCAATTACACATCTTATTACATACTCTAACATTGCTGAATATGGGTAAACTTGAATTTGGGATTCTTGTGAATACTTGTATGACAAGCCCTAGTGCTTACTTGGACACTTAGTCTTTAGTTCTTAACTTGGTTTTATACCATTGTCAGCAAGTAGCTCACTCTGACCCAACCATAGGGAAAGTGCTTGTGGTTGGGCTAGAGACACTTGCTATTTAGTTAGAAGGGCAGTTTTATTAGTCGTTCTTAGTAGATTATTGTATTTGTTGCAAAGGACACTACAGGTTTTGTCTGGGATATTTCCAAGTTGTGGCTGTTTCCCAGCATTTTTCTAATTTTATTTGGGTTCTAAAAATTTAGTGTGCTTGTGAACGTCCGCTCTCTATTTTGTGGTGATTGGTGTGTATTTCATTTTAGCCATAGGAAGACATTGATTCTTAGAAGTGACTGAAGCACTGAGTAACTCAGTCAGAACAAGATGGACCGACAGCATTGCACATATAACGGTGATCATGGCTCCCTCATGCTTTATATAGACCATCGGGCGCTATCAAATTTAATTACAAATGTATCCAATTAGTCAAGATCGGATCATAACCATATCCCAGTCAATTTAAAGCTGTACACAACCAATTGAATACAAACTGGAGTTAGTAACTAAATCATGTGTACTCACGCTGCTATGCAGATAACTATGGAAGTTACTGTTAATTAAAAACTTTAATATCTAATTGTGTAAAGAGATGTCAGTTGGGTCTATGGATCCAATTAGACTTGAGGGAATTGATCTGCAGAGCTAGAATACAATTAAATCACTCGAATTCATGGAGTAAATAAAAAGAAACTCAAAGGCATTGTCTAAAAGTTAACTATGGCAATATCCGAAAATATCAACGGTGACATTTCCATCCCCCTGCTTCAGTACATTGATGACACGATCCTCTTCATTGATGGTGGGAGGGATGAGGCAAGGGGTATGGTTACTACTTTGGATCTCTTTGGTGAGCTTTCAAGCTTAGTGTTGAATCTGGGCAAGTCCACGGTTGTCCCTTTTGGGATGTCGAACGAGGAGGCGCATTCCTATGGCACTGAGCTAGGCACTACGTGCGGTTCCCTCCCTCTGCAGTACCTTGGTTACCCGCTTGCGTTGGGGAGAATCAAGTTGGTACATTGGCTCCCGGTTATTGATCACCTCCTCATCCCACATAAGGTAGAATCTTATAGCCATCTATATCCCTCATTTTTCTACGGAATTTGCAAGGATCTGGAGATCCCTTTTTCTTTGGAATTTGCAAGGAGCTGGAGACCCTGGGTTCGGGGATACATGTATGTCTATAAGATACATTTAGTCTACAGGAAGCATTTGGATGCAACTGGAGCAGCATTCATTTATAGTATACATATTATGACCGTATGATCTTTGTCCTTCTCTTGGTTTTCCCCGTCTCCAATTCAATTATCTCAGGTTTTGATCTTCCAATAAATAATTATAGAGTCTATGAGTGATTTATTATGTCTATATATAAACCTAATATCTGGTAGTTTTTTTTGAAGCTCAAAAGAGGGGGAGACACTCAGGTGTTCACCCCAATATATTAAAAAAACGAAAGAAAATTTACAAAGAACAGAGAAAAGGTACAAAAAAAGAGGCCCTATCCGAGATGGTAGGCACCAGCAGTGGAGCCCCCAAAAACCAAAGTATGCCAACCCTAGGACCAATCCTCCAGAAAGCGCTTAGCACGCAATAATATATTCTCCTTATAAAATCGTTGGGCCGCAAAAATTGCCTCGTTCCTCCCCAGCCAGATACTCCACAGTCTTGCGATTGGATCAAGAAGAGTCTTCCTTTCCCTCCCCCTTGAATTAGCCAAGCTCTCACACAGCACAGGGAAGGAGATGGCGTTAGCCCAAGGCAGATCATCCCACAAGCTGCGAACATGGCCGCACTCGAAGAATAGGTGAGGAATTGTCTCCCGCTCCGCATCACAGAGAGCGTACAATGTGCCAACGTTCGGAAATATAATTGCACAGCGATCACGAGTCAAAAGTCGTCCTCGACGAAGAAGCCATAAGAATATACCGATGCGCTCAGGAAGTTTTAATCCCCATAAGAATCTGCAATCACGCACCAAACTCTCGTCATCGTCATTGTGGGCAGGAACAATAGCAGAATATGCCTTGCGCGAAGAGAAAGAGCCATCCTTCCAGGCCCAATGGTCACGGCCAGTAATGGGACGAGGAGCGTCACCAAGATGAGCCAATAGCGATAAAAAATCATCCACCCGATGATCGGACAGGGTAGCAGCGAACGTAGGGCTCCAGCAGTCATTCTCCCAGCACGAGGCCACAGACGCGTCCTTGTTGTCGACCAAAGCAAAAAGACGCGGGAACATCAAGTTTAAAGCACCCCTTCCGGTCCAGTCATCGGTCCAGAAGCGGAAGGATCTCTCGTTGCCCAACAGTGGCTTAAAAGGCCTAATATCTGGTAGTTATTGAAACTCGAGGGTACTCTTGAATGATGAAGCCTTCTCCCACTATAAGTACGGTCAGCTACATGGATTCTTGCTCAAATCCATATTGATTCGACTATTTTTTACGGTGGCGGTCGACTATCTGGCGCAACCCCCACAGGAGGGATTTAAATCCAGGTCTTTTGGATGGCAGACACATTGCACTATCAGCAGATCATTTAAATGGGATTAGTATAGACTGACATTCTAATCTAGATCTTGAACCCTACTCTTGAACCTTCAAATTTGGCTTTCAAAGATGAGTTGTTTATATCAATGTGTTCCTTGTTTAAACCTACAGTTTTTGCTCAGATCTAGATTAGAATCAGTCTATACTCAGTTCTCAGATCTGGAGCATTCGATGAGTAGGAGCAGCTAAAGATCAATATGGATTTGAGCTATTAACATTTAGCTACTTGGCAAAGATTCTAACTTCCACCTTGACCTCTTGAATGAATCTCAAATCACTTTCTAGATGAGAACCCTTGATCTATGATATATCCATTGAACTAACTGATACTGGATCAATCAATGGATGAATGTTACAGTTGCATAAATATCTGCACATATATTATGAGTTATTTCATGTGATGGGATGTTACTTTATGAAACATGGTTGGATGAAAGGATTTGACATGTATTTATGTATGCAGCAAAGATAAGTATTAGGTTCTACTTATTCTGTATATAGTGATAATCAACGATAGCGCTTTACTTTAATGTAAATACCTAATATCACTTTGAAATGTAATCAACATTCAGTGAAGATTCAACTGTGCATTTTTCATTTGGAATTAAGCATCATATTCTCTCATGCCAGTACAGTATCCTCTAATGCCAATATAAGCGAGCTCTTGTAGATATACCTATTCATCACTCAAAAATATTGAAATCGCTCTGCTATCAACACCAGTAATAGCATATGCCTTTGGAGTACCTTTTATACCAGGTGGTAATGTAAATACTTCTACCAGCAACAGTTAGAATTTGCGCAACTCTGCATTTACAGTCCTTAAATACCAGTATGGCATCAGCCGCATCACATTGTACTGGTACTGGGAGACAGATACACTGCCCAAGGAGGATGGGGGACTCGGTGTCCCGAGATTGGAGTTGATGAATCGTGCACTTCTACTGAAATGGGCCGCTAGAATTTGGAGAGACAAGGAGGAAGTTTGTAATATACTCATACGTAGTATCTATGGGGTCGATGCACACTTTGTTATCGGCTTACGTCACGTACGATTTGAGACGGAATTATGGAAGGGTATTCATACGATTCTCCCAGATCTTCCTCATCTCTTCCATCCGCATCTAGGTGATGGCTGCATTTTTTTCTTATGAACTGATGATTGGATGAGCGACGGGTCTCTAGCCTCCTGCTTCCCGAGTTTATTTGCTTTGACAGAGGGCAAAAATGTGGGTTGCTGATATTTGGGATGATGGTGTATGGACACCCACTTTCACCGGCAGTTTCTTTGAACGGTGCATGCAAGATTTTCTATATTTGATGGAATCTTTCTCTACGACTAAGGGCCCTACTATTGGTAGTGACCACTAGGTAAGGAGCGAAGGTGATTTCTCTGTCAAGAAGATCACAATCTGTTGATATGGGGAACATAGCCACTTCGGGAGGATTTAGTTAAGGATTGTAGGATTCGTACCACTTGTTTTTCAAATGCCCGACTTCTGCAAGAGAGGTTGGGACAGCATGGGTGGTGAGTATGGGCACATCGGATTTCTGGAGATCAATTAGACAGGTTGGTTCCAACTCTAATGATGATTGCTCGAATCCGTTCGTTGTTCTCTGGGCCATTTTGGTCGGAAGGAATGAAGTGAGGTTTTATGTTGAGAATATTCTGAAATAATGTGTAACGTCCATATCCTAACAAATCCGAACTCGTCCGATTTTGGGTCCAATGAACCCAATAACGTTGTTGGTCAATGCCAAACAACCAAAAACGGTAAATGTATTATGAATCAAAAGTCGTTCGGGCGAAATCGACCGAAAAACGGTCGCATCGTAGCGCGCGCCGTGAAAAAGCCGCGACGCAAATTCAGAAACTGCAAAATGAACTAAGACCATCATTAGATCCGATTCGACGACACAAGACCAACGGAATCGACCGTTCGTCAATCGGAGGTCATATGATATTTTAAATTACAAAATTTAGCCTTAGACAAAAGCCGTATCCGAAAATTTCGGGTATTCGAAACTCGACCGAAAGTATATCAACATTATACTCATATTGACCGTCATTTTGAGACGGTCAAAACAAGATATTGTGCGTCAAATTCCGAGACCCGAGGAGCGCATACGGTTCATTTTAAGTTTGTAAAAAAATAAAAAGAATAAAAAATAAAAAATTGGGCACAAATCAGTGAGGTCAACAATAAATTCTGTCAAATTTCCGGCAGTGCTTAACTAGTACCAATACTGATGCGTTGGCCTAAGAAAAGTTGAGCTACATAGATTTGCACGACATCCATATTCAATATCTTATCTATATCGTCCTTTATATTATTACATACTTGGTAAAAATTATATATATCCGCAGCAAGCAGGGTAAGTTTAAGGAGACAGATGACTTCAAGGATCAATTTAAGGAATGTAATCATGCTCGATAAATTAATTCTTGGCCAGCTAGGATAGCAATGACAAGAAGGTAGGAAGGTATCAAGCAGTTGAACTTTTGATCAAAATTTCCAGATCCAGAATCCAGATTCCTTTAGTATTATTTTGGAACTTATAAACAGTTATAAAGAAGGGCACCAGTGGTAAGGAATGGATCAGAAGAACATGAGCTACTGCATGGGTCTGGTAGGATTATCAATTAACACAACATGATACAGTTTTGAGCGAATGTGAATTAAATCTATAATTAGGTAAATCCATATGGTAATGACATCAGTGAGATCGTTGATAAAGGATCTAGATCTATACAAGCAACCACAAAATAATGAGTAGTCAAGGAAGGAAAGTTAATGGTGAATCAATGACTATAAATTATATTGCCGGTCATGGTGGCCTTTTACACCGGACCGTGCGAGGGGGCGGTGACCCTCACCTGGGCGGAAGAAAGGAAGCCCAGTTTGGGCAGCGGCCGCCAAGTGCGCGGGTCTAGGATCCCAGTCCCCCTTCGGTTTTTAACGTGAGCTCACAGTGTTTTTACACCTCGTTGGGATCCCGACTTTAGACCATTCCGCTGACCCTGTTTTAGGATACCCAGGCGGGGGATCCTTGGTTTTCAGTTTTACGTGCGAGCTCGGTTGCCCGTTACCGGTCGGGCTGTTTCTAGAGCGACTTTTCCGGGAAGTCCCTCTCACCCGTCTCAGTGGCGTAGTTTGGGAGTAGACCTATCCCTCTATTGGATCGTCCTTCCAATTAGGGGGCGAGACGGAAGAGCCCTTTTTGTTGGCTTCTTCACCGCTTGAGTTTTTCTTCGCCAACAGACTTGGCGATGTTACGTCCAGATCATCCATATCTATATCTATATCATTTAGAGTTACATTTGAGACTGTTGCACTAAGATTTGAAGGGATTGATTCTACATCCAGATCATCCATCTCTATATCCATACCATCTAGAGTTACATCTGAGACTGTTGCACTTAAGGTTTTAAGGGATTATAATTAAAATTGAGTAACTGGAAAAGATACTAGTCTGATTCAAAATCCCTTTGAGTTAGTAGACGTGTTGGGAACTTAGTTAGGATGCATTACACAACACCGCATGCCTACGGAGGCCCCCCAACCCTAAGACATTCCCCAAGTCTTAGAGTCATAGTGTGAGGTTTTACAAGAACCAAGACCACATACTATCCACTAACTTAAAGGAGTAACTAGGCTTCAGAATTAAATAAACCATTAATCTCATCTTATCTTTCTTTCCCATCATCAAAATCCAAAAATTTGATCTCTGAGTAATATGAGAATAAATATCATACTTATGATCAATTAGTCACCATAGAAATATACTCATGTGGGAAATGTTGGGATAATGGCTGATCATAAGAGGTGCTTGCTAGAAATTTGGAAACCTTTTACATTTGCAAGTAGAAATAAATTTTAAATTTGAGTTGCTCATGCCTCTTTACTTGCTTTCTTTTGTAAATAATAAATGCCTGTTATTTTTTTATAAGTTTTTGGGAGGTACCAGCAACCGCTGACGCCTTTTTTCCTTGCACGCTTGGCAGGCAAACAGCCTGCAGTTCAGTAGTTATACATGGATTCAGAAGATAAATTTTATACCCAACGGTATGGTTTATTTTGTGCTAGTTTCTGTTCAATGTATAATGTATTATGTTTCTTTCTCTTCAGTCAGATTTTGGGATATAATGTATGTACTGTCAGACTTTGTACATGTAAAATATATGGAAGTTAATAAGATTTTGGTGACCATTGTTCTATGTGTTTGTGGTTATAAATGTTGATTGTGAATGTCAGATGAAATTGTTTCATTCGCGAAAAATTTCCCCGTACTTTCAGTTGCTTAATGCGATAGAAATGAATGTTGTAATGCAAAATGTGTGATTAACGGGTACCCAAATCCTAGAGGGTTCACATAATGTAATGCACTTTACAATTTTTGGATCTCACAGTAATGTACTCTAAATCTTTTTCTAATGAAATCTGTACGGCAGTGACCTCCACAACGGGCGATCACCCTACATAGTTTCAAAAAATTTAAGGATTGTAGGGTGATTTGTGAATTGAGGATTCAGGCACGTGTTAGAGTATTCATGTGGTTCCTGAAACATGGGAGGCTACTCACACGGGCGAGGCGGGCTCATATATTTCACTCAGAGGATAGCTCTTGCAGTCTATGCAAATCGATGTTAGAATCCGTTGAGCACATGTTTCTGGGTTGTGAAAAGGTGAAAGAATTTTAGCAGATGTTGGATTTGGCTTGGGTAGATCATAACAACATGTCGTCGTCTTGGGAATCCCTCCTCAACTCTCGATTATGTCCAATGTCGAGATATTAGTGCCGATTGCAGGCTTATGGGCATTATGGGTAGCCAAGAATGGTGAAATCTTTCGCTCAGAAAGGTTCTATGTTGAAAATGTAGTCCACCATGCTTGGACTCTCCTTGAGTCCTGGTTGTTTTGATCATATAATTTATAATGAGGCGAATACGTATGCGTGTTTCCCTTTTTTTGGATTAAAAACAATGAATGGTGTGTTTTGCAAGTGAAATTCCAAATTTCATGTTGATATAAATGATAATAGTATTTCTAAATGCCATAAACGCCATTGTGCATGCTTGGAATAGTATTTTATTACTTCTATGTTGAAAAATAAAGAAATAGCAAAGCAGAATAAAAAACAAGAACACTTTGATATGTGGAACCCTATTCCATAAATAGCATGATGAAACTGCAAGATAACGTCGCATGGGATTGATAATCTAATATATTTCTCAAAGAGTACAAGGGGATGTGGGGCTCTTTATATAGCCTACCAACAAGCAATATGAGACTAAAGAAAGTAGCATCAAAATGGATCCTGCAGAGAGCCAATTACCTATATAAGAAATACTCTAATACTCTCCCTCAAGTTGGAGCTGAGAAAGTTGCAGCTTGTTACAGAAGAAAATATTCAGCTCATCTTCACTCAATACATCTTTAAAGGAGCTGGGAGGAGACTCGCTCAAAGTAGTCGTTGCTGAGAGGAGAGCCACAGAGGAATGCATTAGGAGACTTGTGTCTGGAGTGAATGCTCGATAAAGATGGTTGTTAGTGTGTAGTTGGACTAAAGTGTTGATCTTCTTGCAAAGTTGAAAGAATCAATACAAGTCTAAGATGACCCAAGCAGTAGTAGAAATCCATCTAAAGTAGTTGATGTCGAATCAAAAGTAGATTGGTCATCTCACATACAAAGACCTCAAGAGTGAGCCTCTCCTACACAGGAAATTATCATCGCTTCTCCTACGTATGGACCTCAAGAAATCGGTTCTCTTATATTGGAACATTGAAGATTAGATCTCGTTCTGAAAAGTCACGAGTAGAGGAGGATGGGCATGATACAAAAATTTATGTCGGGCAAATCTCAGATAGAAAAATAAATATGCTCTACTCTCACTCTCTTTCCTTTAAAAACTTGTTGGAAAGATGACTGTTAGAAATATAATATTACAATTATGTTTGTAACCCTTCGGGTTCCGTAACCCTTCGGGTTCTGTAATCCCTCAGGGGTATTCATGTATTTTTCCTCTTGTACTCTTTAGGATTTTCTCTCTATATAAGAGACCCTAGTCCTATGGAATAGATATCCCATTTGTCTCTCTTCTTCACATGGTATCAGAGATTCAGAGCAACGGTCCTAGACCGGGGTTCTGACCAAAAATCCCTACTGCCACCTTCAAGCCTCGTAAAAGCCTGCTCGGGCCAATCGCCTCCAGTGCAGCAGCTCAACCCCAAAGGAGCATCTCCAGCACCTAACGGTGTCGCCAGGGGGAACACAACCCTCCTTCTAGCGCTACCATGCGCTTTCAGGACCTCCTACGAAGGTCGTCAACCCCACAGCTACCCATCACGGGTAACGTAGGACTCTTTGGAGATCCAAAACTCATCACGGACCGCTACCAAGAATCCATATCTATTGTCCATTGAGGGTTTGCAGCCCTTCTTCAAGGGCAAACGTGAGTTCTAAGGCAATTTTTAGCTCTTATATGCATCCTTAGTTAATCAAAGGATCTTCTTTCTATTTTAAGACCACCATGGCACCTTCTTCTATCGAGACAAAGCCCTTTGCCACGAATATTATGGCACAAGGCACTACTATCAAACTCAAAGGCATAGAAAATTACGTGCTCTGGTCTCGATCTTTTATGGTGTTCACTGGTGGTCAGAGGAAACTCTGCATTTTAACTAAAGATCCTTTAGATTAAAATGTGTCTGTCTTGGGTACTCTCGTACCCAGGAAGGCTATCGATGCTATGATCCTGTTGGATGTCAATACTATGCGTCTAATGATGTCACCTTCTTTGAGCAAACAAGTTTATTTTACACATACTGTGAGTAACATTCCTTTGGACCTCCCTCCTCCACCAATTGTCTATACTCACCAATGTACCTCTATACCTTCTACACCAGTGTTAGTACCTTTGCATGTCCATTTTATGCAGGATGATATGACCACTTCGAATGCTCCCACCACTACTGTCCTGGATGTACCTGGGGAGCCTCCTATACTCTACGCAAGCAAAAAAGGCAATGTACGTATCACCCCATGTCACATTTTACTTCTACAAATGGTTTATCTATCTGTGACAAGAGAATTACAGATGCTCTGAATGTTATTTCTGTCCAAGAGATCATTTCAGTGCAATGTAGGACCATGGTTGGCAACAGGGCACGGATTAGGAGATGGATGCACTTACCTCTCGAGGCACGTGGGATCTTGCCGGAGATCGCCCTGTGGCTTGTTGATGGGTCTTCACGACCAAACACTCGCCCCATGGTTCTATTGACAGGTTGAAAGCCGGACTAGTTGCCAAAGGTTTCATACAAACCGTTGGAGTTGATTATTTTGAGACCTTCTCGCATGTTGCCATAATGGGGTTAATACGTATCATTCTTTCTGTTGCTACCAACGAGGCTTGGCCCATATATCAACTTAATGTGAATAATGCCTTTCTTTATGGTGATCTTGAGGAAGAGGTCTACATGATGCAACCGTCAGGGCATGTAGTCGAGGGGGAGCATGTATGTCAACAATGCAAGGCCATTTATGGCCTGAAGTAGAGCCCAAGGGCATGGTTTGACAGGCTCACTAAGGAGATCAACACATTTGGTTTTCAGAGGACAACATCTGACTACACAGTCTTTATTAGATGATGGTCTACTGGCACGATCATCCTTGTTGTCTATATTGATGATATGGTTATCACGTGAGATGACGTAGATGGTATGAAGGAGACCAAGACCTTCCTCCAGAAGGTCTTTGTCACGAAGATCTCGGCTAACTTTGTTATTTTCTTGGCGACGAAGTAATACGTAATACAGAGGGGCGTCATCTTTCATAGAGAAAGTATTGCCTCGATATTCTGACTGAGGCAGGACTTCTTGGATGCAAGCCATCTGGCATCCCTGCAAAAGTGAGAAAATATCAGCATTTACTGATCCAGCTTTTGAGGATGAAACACGATACAGAAGCTTAGTGGGAAAATTACTCTATCTCACTGTTACTAGGCCATATATATCATATGTTGTGAGCAAAGCCAGTCAGCATATGAAAAAGCCTCTTTACAGTCACTGGTAGGATGTCTTTTTGATCCTTCGATATTTGAAGGAATCTCCTAGACGTGGACTCTTCTACGGGGTGATGGGCGCACTAATATCTCCGCCTATACAGATTCTGACTATGCTAGCTCTCCTGAGGACCGCTGATCCACTACAAGATATGCCATATTTGTTGGGAATAACCTTGTCACTTGGCGAAGCAAGAAGCAGACAGTGGTCTCCAGATCCAGGGCAGAAGCAGAATACAGGGCAATGGCTCAGGCCACATGTAAGATCACATGGCTTGCTTCTTTCCTAACAGAACTTGGCATGTCAGTCGCCACTTGTGTACCCTTATACTGCGACAACAAGTCTGCCACGTACATCGCCACCAATCCAGTTTTCCATGAGCGGACAAAACACATTGAAGTTGATTTCCATTTTATTCGTGATGCAGTACGAGGAGGATGAATCAGCACTCCACTCATATCCACTGAACTTCAACTTGCAGACATCCTCGCAAAGGCTCTTCCAAGGAAGCGTCTCATGTACTTAGTATCCAAGTTGGGCATGATCGACAGATATGCTCCAACTTGAGGGGGAGTGCTAGAATTATTATATTACAATTATGTTTGTAACCCTTCAGGTTCTGTAGCCCTTAACCCTTCGGGTTCTGTAACCCCTCAGGGGTGTTTATGTATTTTTCCTATTGTACTCTCTAGAGTTTTCTCTTTATATAAGAGACCCTATCCCTATGGAATAGATATCTCATTCGTCTCTTTTCTCCACAATGACACAATTGACCAAGTTGAGATATTAAATGGATAAACAAAATTTCTTTTCTTTTCTTCTCCCTTTTTTACAGTTTTACAGTGGTAGCATCTTTTTCTTGGGCCATATTCTTTTTTATCAATTTTCTTTTTTTGTACGGAGTTTTTCCTCTTCAGTTCATTTTTTTATTTGTGGGCTCCTTTTTATTTTCATTTTTCCTTTTCATTGAATGGAGCAAACAAGGCGTGTATGCCTCCATTGGGTTTAAATAGAGGCAAATAAAATTGACAACTAGGCCAAGGCCCATCAAAAACTTCGCAGACTGAAAGGGGATCAGATCTATCTTCTTTAAATTTTCATGAGAAAAGAAAAGAACCCATTAGGGTTCCAAAGGAACCCATCGTGCAGCGCTTCAGTCTAACACCATTGATGCCTTCCATCTTTATGGCCATCATCCAGAGGCATCGATGATGGGTACTTGAGACGAGTGATCCCTTGCAGTGCACTAGTGGGAGCGGGAGCTGTGGCGAGAGAAAAATCGCCCCTCAATGAAGGTGGAACTACCAAAGAAAAGATGTCGCTGGATGAGGGAGATAATTCTCTGCCACCCCCCGCAAGATGAGGGAGATAATTCTTTGCCACCAACCGCAAGAGGAGTTGCCTCGAAGATTGTGGAGACATATCTGAAGTAGGAGGAGCAACATGTGTTGAAAAGCTACCTCCACATGCAAGAACCCACAGGTGAGGAGATGTGACCCAATTGGAGATCGTAGGAGCACAACGCTTGGGAAGGCAGAGAAGGTGCGAGGAGGGGTCGGTGGCCTCAATTGGCTGCTAGCCCAGCAAGAGAGGTCAACGGCATGAAATTGTTGGAACCTCGGTACAATAATGGGATGCAAGTGTGGATCGAACTGGACAACCTGAATTACTGCAAAAACAGTAGTCTAAAACAACTATGTCACATAGCACTTTCAATCACAAGATATATAATCAAACTAAAAGTGAGCATGTATTTAACGTGGAAACGTTCATGTGTAAAAATCACAATGAGAGTCTCTCGACGCGAACTTTCAACTTGACACGCATATGTCTTTCAACTTGAATTGCTAACACGGGCAACCCAACCGTATTGCAACAAGTTGTTTACGATGACAACTTACAACCACATTACAGTTAGGTAAAAATCCAAAAACTTTAATATTAAAGATAAATATGGAATAAAACTTTTAGGAAAAAAGGATCTTACAAAGTAAGGTGCGAGCTCATAAGACTCGATTGTCTAACACTGACCTATTGGATTGAGGCATTGAATATAAGGCAACTCTTAAAGTTTCTCTCACTGAGTAGAGAGTGGAGAGAGAAGAAGAGATGATTTTCATTGTTGTGTACTGTAGAATGAGGTACGGGGTATTATTTATAGGTTTCAGATCCTCATAGTCGTTGACTTTGAAAAAGTAGCTGTCGAGGACAAATCACGATGAAGTCCTCTTCAAAAAACTTTTTTTAGTGAAAAAAGGGGGAAACACCCGTTGGTATCCACCCCAAAATTATATTAAAAAATCATTTAAGAGAAGAGACACATACAATCACACCAATAGCCACTCCTCAATAAAAACCCCATACTGGATACAGACATTCTCCCTATAAAACCTCTGACCCGAGAACATCATTGCATTCTTAGCCAACCAGATAGACCATCGTACCACATGAATAAACTGAGGTTGACAAATGTTGAGCCAATATCTTCATTGAAATCTGTTGAGGATGCCATGATAAAGGAGAATGTTACCGGCAGTGGAATGGGTCCACAGATCAAAGGGAAGCGCCGACGGAAGCAAGAGTCTTGGAAGGGTCTGCCCAGAAGAAGAAGAATAGTCAAGCGGTTGGCTCATCCTCTCAGGATTTCACACTCATGGCATTAAAGAAAGCCAATGTATGTCACCACTACAAGAAGCCAACGTACTGGAAGCGTAATTGTCCATATTACATAAAATTAAAAACCGTTGAAAAAAGTAAAGCTCCAGCATGTATAAAATCTACTTTCGTCATTGAAATCAAATTTCTCATAGGACAAGAAGGTAGTTGGGTCATAGATTCTAGTGCTTTTGTTAATTTATGCAACTTCTTGCATCTATTTCAGAAAACTAGAGAGCTTAAGGAAGGTGATATAGTCATCCAGATGGGATCTGATGCAACTGTTGCAGTAGTCACCGTCGGGACATGCAAACTATAATTATCTAGTGGGAGTCTTATTACTTAGAGAGTGTCTCTATGTTTCGGATGTTAGAAGGAACTTATTATATGTAGCTAAGTTAGTTAGAAATGGATATTCATTCCTGCTCTGTGAGAAATTTATCACAAGTTATTGTGGTAGACATATTGCAGATGGTTTTCTAACTCCTCATGGACTCTTTAATTGTGCATTGATGAATGTTTCATGAATGTTACTACCACTAATAAAAATCTTAAACGATATAGAGAGTATAGAAATCACTTAATCAGGATTTGACATCAAAGGCCTGATCATTTATCTGTTGATAGATCAATAGATTGGTAAAAGATGGACCATTAGGTTTTCTATATGTCCAACGTTTACCTACTTGTGAACATTTCATTTAAGGTAAAATGACGGAGCACCTTTCCGAAATAAGGGTACACGATGCGAGGGTATGCTTGACCTAATACACGATGTATGTGGTCCCTTCAATACCACAACTCGAAATTGATATCGATATTATTTGACATTCATTGATGACTGTTAAGAAATAAATATGCAGAAGCGAGCATGGAAAGAATGATAAAGAACAATAAGAAGAACGGGATTTAACGTGGAACCCTACTCCGTGAGGAGCAGGATGAAACCACAGGAGAAGCCCTCAAATAGGGTGTGTTTGTCTATTGACTTTCTCAATGGATACAGGAGGTCTGGAGCTCCTTATATAGCCTCTCCATAGCCTCCAAGTCCCACCACTAGACGATGTGGGACTAAACACATGGATGAGGTAAATGGATCGTCTCCAGGATCCATTTACCCTGCTACAACTCATGACGCATACAACGAATACTCCAACACTCCCCCTCAAGCTGGAGCATGCAATGCTCAGCTTGGACAAACAGAAAGGGACTCAACTCAATGCTACAGGACACTACGAACAATATCAATCCAACGCGTGCATTGCTGCAGTCGAGGACGTTGCTTCTCATGCCGTGTAGGTGAGGAGGACGAACGGCTGGAGTGTGAGTCTTCTGAATCTCCTCTTCAGAGAGCATGTGCTCTGAACTGCGCCTGTCAGAGTCACTGCAACTAAAATGAGTCTCCTCGTAGGAGTACTCTGGCCCGCCATAATATGTGGACAACTACTCCATCTTTGAAAAAGGGCCGAACTGAAAAGGTCGTGGCTGTGCAATCCTCGTCGGAGTCCACGGTCGCTGGAAAATGGAGTCTGAAAAAGTCCCCTCGTCGGAGAACTGGGTTTCTCCCATCTGGCTCAAAGAATGGTGCACTGCTCTAGTGTACCTATGATACCACATGAAAACCCTTGCCAACATGACATAGGGAATGGTCCTCTACTCTAGGGTCCCTTAGGCTCAAATGAAAACTCTGGCCGACAAAACAAGAATAATGATGGGGACCACGAACAAGCAATGGCAAACACGTGCACATCTGAAAAGACCGCAAACAAGTGCATATCTGAAACTGACTCGAAAATCATGATCGTCGAGTCTGAAATCTGTTGTAGAGTCTGGAAAATCTGATTGACCTCAAAATCTCGAGATCTGGTATGACATCTGGAACATCTTAATGGACCTGTGACTCTACATAATACTCCCCCTTTCTCCCATACTTGTCGGAAAATGATGGTATCGGCAAAGTTGGGAGAAGACATGAATATGAGGAGAAGACATGAAACCAATAAGCCGATCACAATTTTTCAGCTTCTCAAAACATGGATAACGTTTGGCCGTTTCAATTTTTTTGCAATTTTTTAAGCCGTTCAACAATTTTTTTACGGCTTTTAATTTCTTTTTTTTATTCATTTTTCTTGTGAACATTTTTTTTAAACAACAGCATGCTCTCCCTCTCTTTTTTAAAAAAAACAAATAGTCCAATAGCCCACTTGGGCAAAGCCCATTTTAGGGAATTAGAGAACTGGGCACGCCCCCCACTCCCCTATTTCTCTGGCCCATCTAATTTTTTTTAAAAAAATATTTTCGAATCGAGAATTGCCCTACTTAATTGTGGGAAAAGGCTTTGTTGTTGTTGTTGTGTTCGAATCGAGAATAGGGTTCCCACCGGGAAACCCCAACTCTCTGGATGGGATTCCGCATGACGTGCGCCGCCACGATGGAGATCCTGCCTCTCGTGTGTTGCCGTGGAGATGCGAAGAGGGGGGTTATGCCTTATCGCCCTGAGATTCATGCACCACTGGCCCTCCTTGCGCCAGTGGTGACGGCGATCTGGAGGATGGAGAGGAGCAGGCGTAGCCTGCGCGAGGACTGCTCCGCTGATGCTTTCAAGCGCGTGATGCCGCCGCAAGGGGTAGTGGCGATCGAAGAGGCAGAAGGACGGGAGATGCGCCGCCCTCCTCGCTTTCTCGATCTGGACGCCTGGAAGAGGCATCGTCATTCGGATGAGGCACGATGGGGGGTTTGCGCCGCTTGGGGGTGTACACGTGAGGAGAGGCGCTCGCACGACCTTCTGCTTCTGGAGATGAAAATCGAAGTGGGGGCTGGTACCAGGGAGCCGATGGAGGCTGGTGCGGTAGGGGTGTCGCCTCATGGCTGACGCATAGAAGATCTCGCGCGAAGAAGAGGTGCATGCATGGGGATCGCTGGAGGAGAGGAGGGTCTTGCGCCTGGAGACCAACGCGAGCGTGGCACTGTTGCCGCCTGATCTTTGGGGCGGTGCTCGAAGGGACTCCGCGTGGGATAGAAAAACGGAAAAGAAAATGCCTCTGGTGCCTGAGGATCGGCGCCCGAGGGTTCTCTGTTGTTGCCTGGAGTTGATTCTTGGCGGCACTGCCTGTAGAGTGGCTGGTGCGGCAAAAGTTTTGCCGCCGCCAGCGGCTTCGCTAGGAACAGCCGCTCAGATCTGGATCTCGGCTTCTGGATAAAATATCTAGGGTTTCGAAAAACGAAACCCTAGCAATGATAGCATGATGCTGAATTATCTCGTGCAGACTCGAACAAACTCACATATAAATCTTCATCACAATCTGACTCTCGAAAAATACAAAAAACAATTAAAGAACAAATCTCTGAGAATCGAACTCGCTCTGATACCATGTTAAGAAATAAATATGCGGAACCGAACATGGAAAGAATGATAAAGAACAATAAGAAGAACGAGATTTAACGTGAAACCCTACTCCGTGAGGAGCTGGATGAAACCACGAGAGAAGCCCTTAAATAGGGCGTGTTTGTCTATTGACTTTCTCAATGGATACAGGAGGTCTGGAGCTCCTTATATAGCCTCTCTAGAGCCTCCAAGTCCCACCACTAGACGATGTGGGACTGAACACATGGATGAGGTAAATGGATCTTCTCCAAGATCCATTTACCCTGCTACAACTCATGACGCATACAACGAATACTCCAACAATGACCATTCATGATACGGTTTTATCTTCCTATTATGTCATAAATCTAAAACCTTCGAAAAATTCAAAGAATTCATGGCTTTGGTTGAGAACCAAACAAATAGGAAGATTAATCAGTCGAACTGACCGAGGTAGCGAGTACCTCTCAGATGAATTCAACGAATACCTCAAAGAGAGAGTGCTATAGCATTGAGTCTGTAAAGGACGATATTGGATACCAACTTTACGACCCTGAGACTCAAAAGATATTCGTCTCAAGGGATGTAAAGTTCTTAAAGGGTGACTTTCTTAAAAGTCAAGACAAGAATGAAGTAAGGGAACTCAGAGTCCCCCGAGGATATTGAGCTTCCTGAACCAAAAATTGAAAAGGTAATTGAAGATGAAACAACCGAACCTCTTCGAAGGAGTCTGAGGGTGGTTATACCACCTGAAAGGTATGGATTCCATGTGTCGCTAACAATGATCTGACTTCATTTGATGAAGCACTCATGGATCATGATATGGATAAACAGATGCTAACAAAGAAGTTCGAAATAGACTCCATGCACAAGAATATTGTATGGACCCTAGAGGATCCACCTAAGGGGGTAAAATCCATTGGGTGTAAATAGATCTTCAAGAGAAAGAGGAGACCTTATGGGAATGTAGAGAGACCTTCAAGGCACGGCTCGTAGTTAAGGGATACACACAGAGAGAATGCATCGACTACGATGAGACATTCTCTCCTATGGTCATGCTTAGGTTCATCAGCCATCAGAGCATTGCTAGCTATACCTGCACATCTTGACTACGACATAAATGGACATTAAGATCGCATTCCTCAATGGATACTCCGAGGAGGATATCTATATGGAGCAGCCACATGACTTCATAGCTGAGGAAGGCAAAGTGTGCAGGCTGAAAAAATCTATCTATACTCAAACAAGCTTCCTATAGCTAGAACATCATATTTCATGAAACCATAAAGAGCTATGATTGCACTCAGAATCTTGATTAATTATGTGTGTACAATAAGCTTAGTGAGAGCGCCATTGTGTTCATCGTATTTTACGTAGATGACATCATTATCATTGGAAATGATACAGGGTTGATGACTAGTGTTAAGGTATGGTTGTCACACCCCACGATAACCCACGATATGGGTAAAATCCTTTTATTGGTATTTTTACAACCCACAATAACAACAAAAGGGCCTCAACCAATAAAATAGATTTCCTGGAAGTGAAAATTCTAAGCACTACCAGCTATGCCTATTCGTAAGATGCATCTTTGATGCCAAATTTAAAAAAAAAACATGATGCATATCGAGGTGGTTTTCAGTGAGGGGAAGGGTAAGCCTCTAGGCGGTCAAGGAGTAGCTTCATTTGACATAGAAAAACATTCATAAATCTATGTTATAAATCTACAAGTCCACTTTTATGTTTTAACTTTTTTAATTGCGAACCATACTACTTTATGTTGATCAAGGTCCAACATATCATGTGATGAGTATAGAAACTTGATACAATAAACCAGCCTAAAAAATTTGATGCTGAATTGCAAATGGTGCTGACTTTTTTGTGACAATTCGTGGAGGCATATAAAGATACAGAATATATCCTGTATGTTTAACTCAATGTTTGATATACTAAGAATATATCCTGCTAATATTCAATATTTAATTTCCTACGTCAACTTTTTTATTCAATGTGATAGATAAAGAAAAAATACAAAAATACAGAATTAATCAGCTTAATTGACTGCAAATAAAGATAGCACACATTAAATGAACTGGTATGCTTAATAAACTGCAGAACAAGTACAATAAATCAACTAATTTAATGGTGATGGAGTGCTAAACAACTGTGATTCAGAGAGCCACGAACTCAAGGACTTCAAAAAAAATGTTCACATATGACGAAAGTCTAGTAGTCGGATAGAAGTGGAGTAGAATGCAGATAATAAATGAAAAACAAAAGAGATTCGAGGTGGCGCCTAAAGGGCGCCTCAATGCTTCCGAACCGTGTTGGTGCTATGAGACGCATGCCTCAGTTGGATTGCCTCGAGGGTGTAGCATCCAGGTAGTTTTCATGGGAAAACATCTTGAGGCATGTTTTTAATAACTATGGTTATGCCATGGAGATTCACAAGGGATAAATATTGTTGGAGGAAAGAGTTGTTGTATTATTCCAAAGAACCCCAGGTTCTCTTATGGGTAAATTAAATAAGTAGCAACCACGGAAATAAAAATTGATATACAGTACAGCGACTACATAAATATCTCTACACTCCCCTTCAAGATGGAGCATAGATATCAATCATGATCAGCTTGGAAGAACACTTATGGAATGATCCTCTAAGAAATCGCTTGGTAAAAATGTCAGTTGTCTGCTCCCCTGAACTCACATGTGAAGTTGAAATCAGGACTTTCTGGATCATGTCTCCGGTGTAGTGGCAATCTACTTCAATATGCTTAGTTCTTTCATGAAAGGCAGGATTATTGGCAATGAACAATGCGGCTTGATTATGGCATTGTAGCTGCATGGGTAGAGGTACATCTATACGCAAATCTTCTAGCAAGGCTCGAACCCACATCATTTTCGTGCTTGCTTGTGCCATTGCCCTATATTCAGATTCAGCACTAGATCTAGCCACAACAGTTTGTTTTTTGCTTTTCCAAGAAACCAAAGAGCTTATTTCTTGCTTTTCCATGAACTGACTCATTCGACTCACTGCAAAGGCAATATCGGGTCAAGTTATAGTGATGTAAAGAAGCTTACCCACCATTTCTCTATATCTTCTCATGTCAACCTCCTCAGTATCGTTGTCATATAATTTCATACTTGGATCCATAGGAGTACTCGAGGGTCTACATCCAACCATGCCCATTTCAACCAGCAAATCTGTAATATATTTCCTTTGGGTCATCACAAGACCCTGTGCATTCCTGGCAAACTCCAGCCCCAGAAAGTATCGTAAGGTACCAAGATCCTTCGTGACAAAATAATGGCCCAAAAATGCTTTTGCCATCTCTATCCCCTTAGCATCATCTCTTGTCACCAAAATATCATAGCATATACCATGATGACAACCGTACCTCTAAAAGTCTTCTGAATGAACAACGAGTGATCCGCATTTGATCTTTTGAATCCCTGTCATTCAATTATATGAGACAGCTTCTGGAACCACGTCATTGGACTCTGTTTAAGGCCATATATCGCCTTGTGCAGTATACACACCATATGACTCCCCCCTCAGCAACAAACCCTGGAGGCTACTGCATGTAGACTTCCTCCTGTAGATCACCATACAAGAACGCATTCTTAACATCTAGTCCAAAGAAGGGCCAATCATGTACCACAGCAACTGACAGAAGAATATGAAGAGTGGAATGACGAGCAACTGGAGAGAAGGTATCCATATAATCCACGTCATATGTATGAGTAAAGCCTCGCGCCACTAGCCTTGTCTTGTAACGATCAAGACTACCATCTGTGTGATACTTGACAGTGAAAACCCACTTGCACCTAACGACAGATGCTCCTGAGGGAGCGGGAACCAAGCTCCATGTACCCCGTGATTGTAGAGCAGCCATTTCCTCCTCTATGGCAGAACGCCAACGATCAATCTTCAATGCATCCTGATAATTATGTGGTATCTCCACAGAAGACAAAGCCACTCCAAATCTCTGAAATTCCCCCGCGAGGCGATGAAAGGAAACCTAGGAGGCAAGAGGATACAAAGCACAATTGCGTTTCTACTTCCGTATAGCAATAAGAAAATCCAGATCATCAACCATTGTACTCGTTGGTTTACATTCCTCCTGCAATGATAAATCATGCACATGCACACTATTCGACCCATCATTAGTAATAACATCAGGACATACCGTTGGCATACTGGATGATTGAAGCGTAGCAGGAGCAGGACCCGACCGACGTGTATAATACTTTGGTAGTGCCGAGACTAGTGGTTTTGGTGGTGGTGGCAGTGGTGGTGGTATGACCACAGGGACTGGAGTGGACTCTGGTGAACTCAAAATTAGAGGAGGAACATAGACCTCATCATTAGATGTGGATGAAGCCAACCTGTCACCTGCAAGAGAGAAGTACATAACAGACTCAAAGAATGTAATATCAGCACTGACGTAGTATTTCTCATTTACAGGATCATAACAACGATATCCCTTCTGAGTCCGAGAGTAACCCACAAAGACACATTTGACAGCCCTAGGTGAGAGCTTGTCAAGACCTGGAGACAACAGATGAACAAACGCAACAGCACCAAAAACACGAGTAAGTGAGAACAAATCCTTGTCTGGAAACACAACATAAAGAGGACTTTTCTCATCAATAACTGAGGACAGCATACGATTGACAAGGTAACAAGCTGTAAGGACAGCATCTCCCCAAAAAGAAATAGGAGCACAACTCTGGATAAGTAGGGTTCGAATAATATCAAGAAGATGACGATGATTTCTCTCAGCGACTCCATTTTGTTGAGAGGTGTATGTGCATGTGGTTTGATGAATAATTCCCCTTGACGAAAAGAATTGTGAGAGAGAATGAGTGCAAAATTCCAAAACATCATCAATACGAACATGTTTCACATGAGCGGAAAAAATAGTTTGCACTTCATTGATAAGATTTCTGATAACATCTGCTTCAGATTTATTCTTTAATAAAAAGATCCACGACACACGAGAGAAATCATCAACGACCACAAGATAAAACATGTGTCCCTGATGATCAGGGAGACGACTTGGACCCCAAATATCGACATGAAGTAATTCAAAAGGGGAGCTACTGCTACGACACTGACGACTAGGGAAGCTAGCTTTATGGTTCTTTCCCAACTGACAGGCTTCACACCGAAAGGAAGAACTCGGAGAGATCTGAGGCAAGAGATGATGCATCTTCTAAAGAGGAAGGTGGTCAAAGCGTAGATGCCATGTATACAAAGAGACAGTTCCAGCTGCATGAGAGGACACACCAGCATATGAACTCCTAGTTAGACGATGAAGACCATCCTGCTCAAAACCACAACCAATCACCCTGCCCGTTAGAATGTCCTGAAATATAAGAGAAGATGGGTCAAATATAGCGCGACGGTGCAAATCCTTTGTAATGTGAATAATAGAAAGTAAGTTCATCGAGTAATCGGGGGCATGTAAGACATTCTGGAGATGCATGGAATGTGATAAGGTAACCTCCCTCCGTCCAACAATGGGGGAATGAGTCCCATCAGCTATTACCACTGACCTTCCTGGTGGAATCTCCCTTTATGACATAAGTCTGTCTTTTACTTTTTGAAGCCCAAAAGAAGGGGAGACACTCAGTGGTGTTCGCCCCAATTAATTAAAAAGCACAAAGTAAACAGGTAGTTTACAAAGGTACCAAAAGAAACGATACAAAGGAAGCTAAAACAACACCCAATCACCAACTAAACGCGCACAGTGCAAAATGATGTTTTCCTTGTAAAAGCGTTGCCCCGATAAAAGAGCTGCATTTCTACCCAGCCAAATCGCCCACAAGCTTGCCACGGGCCACAGGAACGCCCTCCGCTCTCTATTTTTGTTGGCCACCAATGAGCCACAGAAGGACGCCAAATCTGAAGTGCAAACCCAATCCGCATCCGCTTCCTCTCATACCCCAGTGACCTTAGGGCACGCGAAGAAGAGGTGCTCAATGGACTCCACCGTATCGTCGCACAGTATGCATCTATCAGAGATATTGCCAAGCAGCCTCGCGCAACGATCCCTCGTCATCAACCTCTGCCTACGAAAAAGCCACAGGAAGAATCCCACCCGTTCAGGGAACTTCAAACCCCAGAAGAAACCGCAATCACGCACCATAATCTCCGAGCGCGAGGGCGGGGGCTTACAAATCGTCCCATACGCCTTCCTCGCCGAGAATGGGCCCCTCCGCCAACCCAATGGTCTCTCCCGTCAGAAGGACGACCTGCGTCCCTGATGGCGTCCAGCAAGGCGAGAAAATCCTTGATTCTTTGATCGGAGAAATTAGCATAGAAAGCTGGGAATCAACTACCATACGACCAGCAAGAGGCGACACAAACATTTTTATCAGCTGCCAAAGCGAACGGGAGAGGAAACCGCGAGCTCAAAGCCCCCCCATCCAATCATCAGTCCAAAACCTGAAAAAAAACTCCATTACCAAGCACTGATGTAAAGAGAGATATAAATCTTGAGAAAACCTCCTGCACCCCTTTCCAAAAAGGCATCTGGGATCTCACCGCATCAGCCGCCAATGGAGGCACCCCACTAACACCGTGAATCTCGTGCAAGATCTTGCTACAAAAATCCTCACTTGGGCCCCAGATTCTGTTGGTCCACTTAAGAAGGAAGGCCTCATTAACATGGTCCAGTCTCCGCACGCCCAACCCTCCTTTGCCCTAGCGCCGCGTTATTTCACCCCACTCAACCAAGTGAATCCCCCCCGGGACTTACCCATTTTTGCCCCATAAAAATCTCCGTATTAGCTTCTCAAGGCGATTGTGTATCCCCACCGGCAACCGACAGTTAGACAAGAAATACACTGGGATAGAGGAGAGCACTGCCTTGAGGAGGACGAGGTGTCCCCCTCTAGAAAGAACGGTCGACTTCCACCCAGCCAACCTCGTCACCACCATCTCAACGACCTTGAGCCAATCCCTCAACCTATCTCTTCCCACAACCAAAGGCATCCCCAGGTAATCAATAGGCTGGGAGCCAGTATGAGACCCCAAGATACAAACGCAAGCGTCCGTGTCCTCCGCCGAAAGACCAAAAGGTACCATCTTCGACTTGTTGCCATTCTTGTATAGACCCGACAGTTCACTAAAAAGGTCTAGGGCCGCAGACATGCCCGAGACCTCCACAAGGCCCCCCTCAATAAAAAAGATAGCGTCATCAGCATACTGCAACAACGGCACGACCAACCCCCCTGGAATAACTCGCCGATAGCCCGCAATCAACAACACGGCACGCAATGCGGGCAAGGACATCCGCAGAGATGACAAAAAGAAGGGGAGCAAGGGGGCATCCCTGACGGACCCCCCTTCTTGGCTGGAAGAAACCCCCCTCCGGGCGGCCATTAATCATGATCGAAAAAGAGGCCGTGGTTACACAACGATGCATCCAAGAAATCCAGACCTCCGGGAACCCTCTCCTCCGCAAACCGGAGTCCATGATCCAATCTGAGACATCAGCACTGAAACAAGATGTGAAAGCAAAAGCACTACCTGAGGTGCTAGCAGTGGAAGAAGTAATGGTTGAAGCTGAAGCAACAATATCTGAAGGGTCTCCTGGAGAATCTACAGAAATGGGAGGCATAACGTCTCGTAATCTCGCAACAAGCTCCTCAAACCTCTGATCCGAAGTAGATGCGGACAAAGATGCAACATGTTCGGCTACTCGTGTTGAGGCTGGAAATCCATGCTTTGAATAACATGCATCCTTGGCATGGCATGTCGGATGACAAAAGGTGCATGGCTGACGAAAACAACTACCTCTCCCACGAGGTCCACGGCCACGAATGAAGAAGAACCACCTCTCCCTCTGGAGGCAGCCATCGTCAAGGGTGGTGGAGCAGAAGCACTGGATGAGACAGAGATGCGGCTAAGCCTTTGATAGACGTCCTCCATAGGAGGAATGATAGCATCGACAAGTATCTGTGATCGGGCAGCCTCATATTCAGGATCAAGAGCCGCAAGCAGGACTCTCACCATGGCCGCATTCCTAAACGTCTTCTGTTGCTCAGGGGTGGCTGTGAGGGGAATAATACTATAGAGTTTCTCAAACATCCCCCTTAGGGATGTATACAAAGAGTGAAGTGGCCGCCCATTCTACTTCATCGTGAAAATAGCATGCTGGAGCTGTAACATCTTGGTCTCATTCCGCACCTGTGAATATGTGGCGGCCAGTATATCCTACATCGCCTTAGCGGTGGGCTGATGGAGGACATCATTGGCAATCTCCATCGACAATGTTCCTGACAACCAAACCTTGGTATATGAATCATCGGCCTCCCAGGAGGCATAGATCCCAGTCTTCTCTGTCGGCTCTTCCTTGGTAAGAATATGCTTCTTACCGTTCGACTTCATGAGACTCATGAACTGCATCGTCCAGAGCTCATAGTTCGTCCCATCCATCTTGACTATTGGCGCTAGACCTTTGAATGCGCCTATGGAGGGCATACCGGCTTTGGTTTCTGACATGTCGCCGAAGATGAAAAACTAGGGTTTGTAGACGAGAAACAAGTGTCTACATAAACTTGACAGGATTTGAGTGCATTTGTAGACTTTACGCACCCAAATCCATTGAGAAAGCGGGGAAGACGGCTGCGGCAAAGACCGACAAGAGCAGAACCGGCAGGGGAACGCCGGTTATAGGGGGACCGGTGGGAGGGGTTGTGTCGGTGGGAGGAGCTGTGCCGGCGGGAGGTAGGGCCGACTAGAGAGGGCCCAGCGGAGGTGAGGGGGAAGGCCCGGCGATGGAAGAGAGGAGGGGAGGCGACGACGCCAAGGAGAAGAGGGTGTTGGACATGGGAGCCCACAACGAGCCATTATGCAATAAATGTTATTGCAAATATTTTTCCCTGATCTGAAATGAAGAATAACTAATTTGCATAATAGGTCTCTTAGTACAATTAGGGTTATGTACCATGGCTGCCTTGACATCATAAAGTTATTGATTCAATTGTTGAATCATAGAAGCTGGTGCTTGGATGAATATCTAAAGAGTTAAATTGAGGACTCGTCAAGCACTGTCAAATTATTGTTAAGATGTGAATCTGTGATCTCCGGCCTGAGGAGATGGCAATCCTTATCTCTAAAGGCTGATATCTGACCGACCTCGTCATGCAGGTCCTCTGCATAGGAATAGAGATCGGAGGCGTCAGATTAGTTAGGTCAAAGGGTTGACTTAACGAGATCGAGATAACCAAAGTTCTACATCGTATGTTGTCACAATATAGGCACACATCCTCTGACCGGAGACGGATGTGTTACTATATGTCTAAGTATGTACAATTGGTAGACCAATAGGTTGATGGCGTAATCAAGTCTATATACTGGTGAGCTGGTGTCCATATAAGGGTATATGAGTAATACAATCTCTCAAAGAGATCATACAGGTTCACTTCTGAACTGGAATACATGAGCTCACTCATTAGATATTGGGATCGATAAATTCCATGCATGGTCGTCTCGCTTATGAAGCTTAAAAGAATTTAGAGGTACGATATATGCTTTTGGAAAGCATATGATCGATACCAAATCCCAATGGTCAAATGAGAATATTAATGATAAAACCCTGAAGGTGACAGTCTAAAAGAGATCTCTAACTTCGGGTTTATTCAAGGTCTTCCAGTATGCAGGATGTACAGGTATTGGGAATACCTGAGGGTGATGTGATCATAAATGATTGTATAACCATGACGCTTCCATTCCGAGGGAGTGATGAAACAGGTCTGGATTTTAGTGACTCCTCTCAGTAGAGAAGTAACTTGATCTTAGTACAAGTGTTGGACATTGATCTGAATGAGATTCAAATGAAATGAGAAGATTAAGTTTACGGACTTGATTTAATCAAGTATCTATGGGAGGTCCGTAGGATCTGGATTTGAGATATGATCTCAATGTCTAAGTCACTATAGTAGAACAATACAATCGTCATGTCCTTGTCTCCAAGTATCTACGGAGAAAGCACACTATTCCTGAAAGAGTTCAAGAATAATTCCTTTGATGAATTATGTATCCAAGCAACAAGATAGTGATAATTAAATGAAATTTAATTATCAAGAATAATATGAATGAGATTCATATTATGAGAATGATTATCTAAAATAATTAAATGAGATTTAATTATCAGGGAAATGCAGTATGTGGATAGTACTATCCATGCTATCCATAATATCAATGTATATTATAAATATGATTTATAATATATTGGAGAGAGCACATTTGTAAATAATATTTACTAATTGATTGTTAATGTGAATTGGATTCACATTAAGCAATTAATTGAAAATGTAATTTATATTTTTGTTTGGGTTGTGAATGTGATTCATATTTTTAATGCATGATTGAAATATTCGCTAATTAATTTGCAATTAATTTAGTGAATATATTTGCAATAAATGTTATTGCAGATAATTAAAAAATAATAGGATTTTATCTCATAAAATAAAGAAGATAAAAAACCCACCTAATGGAGAGGTGGCGTCACCCATGAATTATTCAAGGGTGACGCCCCATCTTTTTAGGAGGAGGTTTTTATCCTCTTTAACAAGAAAATTCCTGAAGATTGGAGGAGGAGTATCGTGGTGCCTCTTTATAAGAATAAAGGAGACATTCAAAATTATTCTAATTACAGAGGTATCAAGCTGATGAGTCACGCTATGAAAATTTGGGAACGTGTGATCGAAAGAAGGTTGAGGCAAGTTTCTAACGTAAAAGAAAATCAATTCGGATTCATGTCAGGTCGCTCAACTATTGAAGACATCCATTTGTTGAGGAGAACAATGGAGATTTATAGAGCTAAAAGGAAGAACCTCAATATGACCTTTATTGATTTGGAGAAGGCTTATGATTATGTCCCACGAGAGATATTGTGGAGAGTTTTGGAGAAGAGAAAGTACATGTCCTATACATTAACCTCATAAAGGACATGTATGATAGGGCTTTATCTTGTATAAGGATCCCGTCTGGGAAGACTGGCTATTTTGACATCAACATTGGTTTACATCAAGGTTCAGCTTTGAGTCCATTTCTTTTTACTTTGATTATGGATGAGTTGACAGGTCACATTCAAGATGAGTCATGGAAGGACATATCGATATCGACATCATATCGATACAATGTCGATACCGATATATCGCCGATATATCGACGATATATCGACGCATATCGCCGACATCCAGTATCCAGTGTGCATATTTGGCCTGTCGATACACGATATCGTCCATATCGGCGATATATCGGTGACCTGTCGATACCGATATATCGCCGATATATCGACGATATATCGCGATATGGCCATCCATGAGATGAGTTACCTTGGTGTATGTTATTTACCGATGATATTGTGTTGATTGACGAGACTAGAGATGGAGTAAATGAGAAGCTTGAGGTTTGGAGACATGAGTTGGAGAGTAAAGGATTTCGTATAAGTAGGGCTAAGACAGAATATATGGAGTGCTCCTTTGATGGAAGCAATGGTGAAGGAATCGAGGTGAAGATTGGTGGTGATAACATTGGGAAGAGAGATTTTTTTAGATATCTGGGATCTATTTTGCAACATGATGGGGAAATTGATGGAGATATTACTAATATAATAAATGCAGAGTGGCTAAAGTGGAGAGGAGCCTCTGTTGTTCTCTGTGATAAGAAAATTCCTTTAAAAATTAAAGGAAAGTTTTACAAAGCAGATGTGAGACATGTCATGCTCTATGGATCTGAATGTTGGCATGTGAACCAAAGACATGTGCAGAGAATGGCTATAGCAGAAATGAAAATGCTAAGGTCGAGGTGTGGACACACACGTAAAGATCGGATTCGTAATGATGCAATCAGAAAGAAAGTTGGTGTAGCTCCGATCGAGGATAAGATGCGAGAAAACCGCTTAAGATGGTTTGATCATTTGCAAAGAAGATCAGCTGATGCATCGGTTAGGAGATGCGAGTGTCGGAATGTTGAGCTGGTAAAGAGAGGGCGAGGATGGCCCAAGAAGTGTTGGAAAGAAACTATACGAAGGGATCTTAGTTTTATGGATATAAGCCGGGACTGACTCAAGATAGATCTGAATGGAGACGAAGAATCCATGTAGCCGACCCTACTTAATTGTGGGAAAAGGCTTGGTTGTTGTTGTTCTTGTTGTTGTTGGTAATGCAACATATATTTAATTTAATACAAATTAATAAGTTGTTGCTTTATTAAACAACAATGATCATGGTCATTGATTAAAAACACAAATCAATCTAACCGTTGATTTTGTGTGTTCCATGGATTGTGATCTATGGACTCCCAAACTACTATTTAAGAAAGGGCAACCCTAGCCCTTCAAGAACACGTATAAAGTTGCTCTCTCTCCTCTCATTCTCACGCCCCATCTCTCTCTAAGAGTGGCCGTCCACTCTGAGTTCTTCAGAAAACTACAGTCGTCACTACGCCATCGTGCTGTCGGATCTCCATCTTCCTTGGTGGTTGTAGCACAAGTAGAAGACATCGGATTTCGTTGGACGAAATCAGGAGATTCAAGGTTTGGATCTTCATCGTGGATTGCGGGAAGCACGCGTCTCATCATCGCGCCCGCAAGTGACATCTTCGTGGATCGGACTTGAGTGAGGAGGATCTCTTACTTTAGAGATAAAGTGATCGCAACCACGCTTCAAGCGGTATTTCTAATACTTTATGGTTAGATAAAATGATCCATGAAATGTTCTTGGGAACATATGATTTCATCATATGATTTAAAAATTTTAAATTCCGCTGCACCGAGCGACTAGTGCGACTAGTCGCTCTGATCGCATTGAATGCGATCGTCACGCTTCTATGATGCGCTTAAGGATTTCCCACATATCCTTCAAGTGGTATCAGAACCAGGCTGGAGGTTTTGGATACAATCCATAAACCTAAGAAGATTTGGGCTCATTAGGGTTCATGAAAATTTTATTGCATTTCTATTTTCGCAGCCCTATTTTGTGATAATTTTCGACCCTGTTTAAAATGTTTAAACCTGCTGTAGAGATAGTTTCTACTATTATTATATGTTTATGTACCTTGTTTCTATTTCTCTCTTCTATTTAGACATCCATGTAATTTACCCTTACGGCCTCTCCCTATATAAGAGAGCCTAGGATTTTCTTATTATTATAACGAAGACTCCTTTCTTCTAACATGGTATCAGAGCCGCCTTAGGGCTCTCCTCCCTTCCCCACCCGCCGCCCCTCCTCTTCTCTCATCTAGCTGCACGGCGGCTCCCGGCCGCTGCACCTCCGAGCAGCCCCCCTCCGCTACCGCTGCACCACCCAGCGGCTCCCAGCCGCACACGTCAGCGGCCCTGCCGCCCTAGCGGGCCCCCCGCGCAGCCCTAGCGGGACCCCCCGGAGTCCTAGCGGCACCTTCTGCCGCCTCCAGCCGCCCCAGCGGCACCCTCCAGCCGCCCCTGCGGCCCTTGGCGCCCTAGCGGCACCCCCCTCTGCCGCCGTAGGGCTTCCATAGCCTCCAGCAGTCCATAGGCGTCGTTTTCGAGGCGATTCAAGGGATGTAAGCTTCCTTCGAGGCGTGCCCTAGACCCCTCTTCCTCCGGTTTATGGATTTGAGTGCGTAAAAGTCTACACATGTACTCAAATCCAATGCAGTTGGTGTAGACATTCATCGTGTCTATTATCCCCTCGTCTTCTTCGAGCAGCAGTATGTCAGAATCGAAAGTCGATTTGCCCTCCACCGGCGCATTCAAAGGTCCGGCGCCAATAGTGAAGATGGACGGGTCTAACTATGAGCTATGGGCTATGCAGTTCATGAGTCTCATGAAATCAAATGGTAAGAAACACATTCTTACCGAGGATGAGCCTGCGGAGAAGACAGGGATCTATGCCTCATGGGAGGCTGATGATGCTTACGCAAAAGTATGGTTGTCTGGTACGTTGACGATGGAGATAGCTAATGATGTCCTCCATCAGCCCACTGCTAAGGCGATGTGGGACATCCTTGCCGCTACATATTCACGGGTGCGAAATGAGACAAAGATGTTGCAGCTTCAACATAACATCTTTACGATGAAGCAGGCCGGCAGACCTCTCCATTCTCTATACACATCCCTAAGAGGGATGTTCGAGAAGCTTTACAGTACCATTCCTCTGACTGCTACTCCGGAGCAGCAGAAGACGTTTCGGAACGCCACCATGGTAGGCGTTCTACTTGCTGCCCTCGATCCTGAGTATGATGCTGCACGGTCACAGATTTTAGCAGATGCAGTCATTCCTCCAGTGGAGGATGTCTACAGGAGGCTCAGTCGTATTCCAGTTTCATCCAGCTCTTCTACTCCACCCCCATCTGCGATGGGAGCTTCGCGGGGGAGAGGTGGACCACCTTCTGGGCGTGGTCGTGGACGTGGCTGTGGACCTCCAGGAAGAGGCGGCCGAGTCAGTCAGATGTGCTCGTATTGTCACAGAACCGGACACTCAGAGGAGACATGCTACTCAAAGCATGGCTGCATGGGTTCCCAGCATCGGCACGGGTTGCAGAGCATTCACAGTCTCCATTACCGTCTACGGCAGATCATAGATTTGACGAACTCGTGGCCCGTCTCCGTGATATTATGCCACATTCTTCTGGTGATTCATCTGGTGGCTCTTCAGATATTGCTGCCACAGACTCTGCCAGTTCATCCGCCGCAGCCAGTTCTTCAGGTAGATCATCAGCCCTCATACCTTCACATGATATATCTGACTGGGTTATAGATTCCGGAGCTACACATCATCTCTGTCGAGATAGAGGAAGACTACAGGCCTACAGGGCTATTCCTCCAGGTCGCTTAGTACAGATAGAAGATGGTTCCCACTCACCCCTTGTTGGCCAGGGGGAGGTTTTCTTATCCTCTACTATGCAGCTACAGAATGTTTTACATGCCCCTGAGTTCTCACTGAATTTGCTGTCTATTAGTCAGATTACAAAGGATTTGAATTGTCGTGCTATATTTGACCCGTCTTCTCTCATTTTTCAGGACATACTCACGGGCAAGGTGATTGGTTGTGGCTCTGAGCAGAACGGTCTATATCGGCTGGTTCGGGAATCCTATGCTGGCATCTCCACTCACTCAGTTGGACCAGTCTCACCTTACATTTGGCATCTTCGTTTTGGTCACCTTCCGCTCCAGAAGATGCGCCATCTTCTGCCCCAGATCTCTCCAAGTTCGTCGTTTCGTTGTGAAACATGTCAGTTAGGAAAGCATCACAGGTCGAGCTTTCCAGGTCGTCAGAGTCGGAGCAGTAGCTCCCCTTTTGAGTTGTTACATATAGATATATGGGGTCCGAGTCGTGTTCCCGATCACCAGGGGCACAGGTTTTATCTTGTGGTAGTAGATGATTTTTCTCGTGTCTCTTGGGTTTTTCTTCTGAAGAATAAGTCTGAAGCAGGAGATGTTATCAAAAATTTGATTAATGAAGTGCAGAATGTTTTCTCTTCATCAGTCAAATATGTTCGGACTGATAATGCCCTGGAATTTTGTACGCGTTCTCTTTCTCAATTTCTGTCATTGAAGGGTATTATTCATCAAACCACCTGTGCATATACGTCCCAACAAAATGGTGTGGCGGAAAGAAAGCATCGCCATCTCTTGGATATCGCTCGTACCTTGTTGATTCAAAGTTGTGCTCCTATTTCTTTCTGGGGGGATGCTGTCCTTACTGCATGCTATCTGGTCAATAGAATGCCGTCCTCTGTCCTAGGAGAGAAGATACCCATTTCACTTTTTTTTCCGGACAAGGAGCTATTCTCACTGCCACCACGTGTCTTTGGCGTTGTGGCGTTTGTTCATCGTCTATCTCCTGGACTTGACAAGCTCTCTCCAAGAGCAGTCAAGTGCGTCTTTGTTGGGTATTCCAGAACCCAGAAGGGATACCGGTGTTATGATCCTACAACCAACAGGTACTTTGTTAGTGCGGA
This sequence comes from Ottelia alismoides, assembly GCA_037367405.1. Lineage (NCBI taxonomy): Eukaryota > Viridiplantae > Streptophyta > Magnoliopsida > Alismatales > Hydrocharitaceae > Ottelia > Ottelia alismoides. The sequence goes on along the minus strand of JAZKJV010010939.1, from coordinate 1,211,926 downwards.
TGTCACTTTCTTCGAGTCGGTTATGTATTTCTCACCAGCTGGGGACAGAATGGAACCATCCACCACCACTGATGATATTTTGGTTCCACCACCACCTACTTGTTTGTCACCTGACTCGTCTCCTGTGTCAGTTCCCATGCCAGCACCACCGCCCCCACCACCTCCACCCATTCCACGGCGAATCATATCACCATTTCCTAACCACTATACGCGTCGGTCAGGTCCCGCTCAGGCAGCTCATGAGCCAATCACTACGCCTCAGGTATGTTCAGATGATGTTACTAATGACGGGTCAGGTTTGGTACATATGCAGGATGACTCCTCACAGGCGGACCCAGATGATGATCTTGATGTTCCGATTGCTATTCGGAAACAGAGACGACAGTGTGCATCCTATCCACTTGCTTCACAGGTTTCCTTTCACCGGCTCACATGTGATTTTCAGAAGTTTGCCACAGCTTTGTCTTCCGTGGACATACCACGGACATACCAGGAAGCCTTGAAGAGTGAATGCTGGAGATTAGCTATGGAAGAAGAAATGGGGGCCTTGCAGTCCCGTGGCACATGGTCTTTGGTCCCTGCACCTCCAGATGCATCCGTTGTGAGCTGCAAATGGGTCTTCACTGTCAAATATCACGCAGATGGCACATAGGATAGGTACAAAGCACGCTTGGTCGCTCGTGGATTTACACAGACATATGGCGTTGATTACATGGATACATTCTCTCCAGTGGCGAGACACTCGACTCTCCGTATCCTCCTGTCTGTTGCAGTGGTTCGTGACTGAAGCATTTCTCAGCTAGATGTCAAGAATGCATTTCTGTAAGGGGACTTACAGGAGGAAGTCTACATGCAGCAGCCACCCGGGTTTACTGATGAGGGTGAGAAGCATATGGTCTGTAGACTTCACAAGGCTATATATGGCCTTAAACAGAGTCCACGAGCGTGGTTCCAGAAGCTGTCCAACCTAATTGAACACCAGGGATTCAAGAGGTCCAATGCTGACCATTCGTTGTTCGTCCAGAATTCCTCCGGAGGTACGGTTGTCATAATGGTCTATGTGGATGATATTCTAGTTACAGGAGACGATATTCAGGGCATAGCAAGGGCGAAGGCATTCCTAGGTCGTCAGTTTGTTACAAAGGATCTTGGAACCCTAAGATATTTTCTGGGGTTGGAATTTGCAAGGAATGCACATGGTTTGGTGATGACACAAAGGAAGTACATTACAGACTTCCTGGTTGAGACTGGTATGGATGGTTGCAAACCATCAAGCATCCCCATGGACCCCAGCATGAAGTTATATGATGGTGATACTGATGAAGTGGATAAGAGGAGATATAGAGAGATGGTGGGAAAACTCCTCTACATTACTATAACCCGTCCAGACATTGCATTTGCAGTTAGTCGGGTGAGTCAGTTTATGGAGCAGCCCAGACAGGTTCACATGGATGCTATAAACATGATACTGAGGTATCTGAAGTCTACTCCTGGATTAGGGCTACTATTCAGAAAGGGTGCAGACTTATCCATCTCAGCGTATGCAGACGCAGATTATGCAGGATGCCCTAAGGATAGAAAATCAACCTCAGGGTTTGCAGTCTTTGTTGGAGGCTCTCTGGTTTCTTGGAAAAGCAAGAAACAAACGGTGGTGGCAAGATCCAGTGCGGAATCCGAATACAGGGCAATGGCCCAAGCCAGCACGGAAATGATGTGAGTCCGCTCCGTATTAGAAGATCTACATGTAGCAGTACCTCTACCTATGAAGCTTCAGTGTGACAATCAGGCAGCATTGTTCATTGCCAACAATCCAGCTTTTCATGAGAGGACCAAGCATATTGAAGTTGACTGCCATTACACTAGGGACCTGATCCAGAGAGGATTGATATCCACGGCCCATGTTAGCTCAGGAGATCAGACTGCCGATGTATTCACCAAGCCATTGCTCAGAGGACCATTCCAGAGATGTTCATCCAAGCTGAGCATGATCAACATCTATGCTCCACCTTGAGGGGGAGTGTAGAGATAGTTTCTACTATTATTATATGTTTATGTACCTTGTTTCTATTTCTCTCTTCTATTTAGACATCCATGTAATTTACCCTTACGGCCTCTCCCTATATAAGAGAGCCTAGGGTTTTCTTATTATTATAACGAAGACTCCTTTCTTCTAACACCTGCAAATATCACAGGAATAATGTTCCCCATTAATTAAGGAAACCATGGGATTTGAGTTTGCGTAATTTGGAATCCGATAACTCTAGTTATACTCATTTTATTGAACATATACCCATTGTTTCGGGGATGGTGGTTAGTGACGTAATTAAAGAGTTCATTACGGGTCTTAAATGCCTGGAAATGCATAATTATCACTTGGGTTTTGTTTTAAATCAAATTGGCGAACAAAATAAATTTAGTTTGCATTAATTGGATTTAAATTTATCGAGTTGTGTTGATTTTAGTGAGTATGAGTCACTGCTGGAAATTAACAAACTTGATCATGAACTTTGTGATTGTCATTCAAATAAATTAATGAAAATTAATTGTTAATTTTCTGAAATGAGTATTGATAAATATTTGTGAAATATTTAAAGATGATAATTGTTTCCTTGAATGATATTGCACTAACCAAAATGATAAGACAGTTGATCTTGATCACAATTGGTTAATATGAAATCACCAACAAACATTATTTTCATGAAAAACTCTAGTTTATCCTACAATAGTTGTAGGACAACTTTTACATGCAAAACCTTGTTGCTTGAATAAGATTGGGGATTTGTTTAGCAAATCTCCTTATAATATTATCAAAATGGTTTTGATGAATATTATATGGTATAACTTCGGTTGAAAAACCGATCATCTCAAATACATGAAAATCGATTTGACATTATCCTAACCCGAGGCGGAAATGATGTCTAGTCGGGGAACGCTGGGATCTCAGGTTGCACCGTATGTAGTCTGGCCCACTCCCGTCGGTACTGGCCATGACAGCGGGTAGGGAAGGGATAATGTTAGAAAGAGCACAATGTATTTTTCTAATTATTAAATTCGAATAACACATATTTTGAGATTATACCATCCATTCAAATAACAAAAACAAGTTTGTTAATTAATTAAATTGGATTAATAATTGATTTAATATGATTAAATTAATTATGTCCAATTAAAAGCACTCTATTATGAATATATGTGCATTTCCCTCGGAAGAATTAATTACATGAATAGGGTTCATGGTAATTAATTAAAATTTGAATATGAGGTGGAGGATCACATAAGTGACATCCATGGTCTCCCGTCAAGGCAAAGGGTTTCGTCGCCAGGGTTTGTATATAGGAGACGCATGTCTGAAGTGACAGCTCCTCATACAAGTTCATCTAAATCGAGCCTTTCGCTTCTCGAAAGAGTAAGGCCGTATGCGTAGTGACCCCAGTGTCGGTTCCTCATATTATTAGGGCGATATAAGATTACGCATAACGAGTATTAAGCCTACTGACGGTTGGTTCAATTAACAATAGGTCAACATCAGCTTAGGGGTGGTGGACCCGGGTGTTAAAGACCGAATTGGGAAATGCAAGTTGGACTTGCAAGGTGGAATGAGTTTCCGTTTTTTTATCTAAGTTACAGTTTCTTATATTATCAAGATGTAACAAGGATAAGAAAAAAGATCCCATATCTTGCTGAGATATAATGGTAAGTATATCTCTTACATTGAAAGTGATTAAGGAAATGAACTTTCTGAAGGATATGGAGAGATCCTTAAGCGCATCACGGAAGCGCGAGAATCACATCGTATGCGATCGTGAGCGACTAGTCGCATTAGTTGCTCGAGGCAGCGGAAGTTAAATTTTTTTTCTTATGTGACAAAACCACATGATCCAAGAACACTTCTCGGATCGTTTCATCTAAATTACAAACAAGTAATAGGATTACCTCTTGAAGCGTGGATGCGATCGAGTCTCTAAACGAAGAGACCTCCTGTCTCAAGTCCGATCTGACGGAGGAGATGCTTGCGAGCGTGTTGATGAAACACGTGCTTCTCGCAATCCATGTTGATGATCCAAGCAACGCATCTCCTGATCTCGTCCCACGAGATACGATGTCTTCTTCACGAGCGAGACACACTGAAGGAGACGGAGATCCACGAGCAAACGATCGGGCAGTATAACGATGACGTTGCGGCGATGGAGACTCTCTCTAAGGCATCCATGGTAGACGATCATATGAGAGAGAGAGAGAGTGGGCGTGTAGAGAGAATGAGAGAGAGAGAGAGTTGTTGTCTAGCTTGTAACCTAAAAGAGCAAGGGGTGCCTCTCCTTTTATAATATTTTGGTACCCATGGATCTCAATCCATGGACAATACAAATCCAATGACTCTCATTGATTTATGTTTCTTTTAATGGTCATGATCTTGTTGTTAAAAACACAACAATAATTGATTTAATAAAATCAAATATTTACTCAATATTAAATCAATCTCCATTGGAGAAATAGGAAGGAGGCAAGCCTCCTTCCATAAGAGGAGTCGACGGCTACAATATTTCATGGTGGAATTGTAGCCGTCCACCCTCTATATGAGGAAGGTGGCTCTCCTTTCCTTATTACATGAGATTACATTATCTCATGATTCTCTCCAATATTTACAACAACTTTTGTTTGAGAATAAAGATTCAAGATGATTAATTGTGATTTAATTATCATGGATATGAATAATGTAGATAGCACTATCCATATTAATCATATATATTATAAATGTGTTTTATAATATATAAGAGAGAGATATTTGTAATTTATATTTATTAATTAAGTGTTAATGTGAATTGGATTCACATTGGATATTATATTGAAAATATAATTTACATTTTATTTTGGGATTGTGAATGTGATTCACAAATTTAAAATGGCATGATTGCAATGTTCACAAAATAAATTGGATAACTCTCTCTACAATATGAATCATATTCATATTATTCATGATAATTAAATCACATTTAATTATCAACTTTCTCAATGCTCGGATATATAAAATCAACAATGAAATTATCTTGAACTCTTTCAAGGATAATGCGCTTTATCCGCGGATACTTGGAGATAAGAACAGGGCTATTGTATTATTCCACGTATAGTGACTTGGATATTGAGATCACATCTCAAATCCAGATCTCGGGCCTCCCATAGATGCTTGATTAAATCAAGACGGCAAATCTAATCTTCTCATTAAATCTGAATCACATTCAGATCAATGTCCAACATTTGTACTAAGATCAGATCACTTCTCTACTGAGAGGGGTCACTAAAATCCAGACCCTTTTCATTACTCCCTAGGAATGGAAGCGTCATGATTATACAATCGTTTACGATCGCATCACCCTCAGGTATTCCCAATACCTTTACATCTTGCATCCTGGAAGACTCAGAATAAACCCGAAGTATTAGATCAACTTTACACTGTCTACTTCATGGTTTTATCAGTAAGTTTCTCATTTGATCATTGGGAGTTGGTATCGATCATATACTTTCCAAAAGCATATATCATACCTAGGTCTTCATCATATACTTTCCAAAACTATATATATATATATATATATCAAACCTACAAATTCAGTCAAGCTTCCAAAGCGAGACGACCGTGCACGAAATTTGATTCTTCCCAATATCTCATGAGTGAGCTAATGTCATCCGGTTCAGTGAATGAACTTGTATGATCCCTTCAAGAGATCATATTACTCATGTTAAGAAATAGAAAGCGGAAGCGGAATCAGAGAATAAAGAAAAATAAAATGAAGAACAAGAAGATTTAACGTGGAACCATACTCCGTGAGGAGCGGGATGAAACCACGGGAGAAGCCCTCAAAGGGGTATATTATGCATTGCACTTTCTCAATGGATACAGGAGGTCTGGGACTCCTTATATAGCCTCTCCAGAGCCTCCAAGTCCCACCACTGGATGATGTGGGACTAAACACTGGATGGGGTAAATGGATCTTCTCCAGGATCCATTTACCCTGCTACAACTCAATAGGCGCACATAACAAATACTCCAACACTTCCCCTCAAGTTGGAGCACTCAATGCTCAGCTTGGACAAACAGAAAGAAACTCAACTCAACGCTACATGACACTACGGACAATATCAACCCAACGCGCACAACTGCTGTTGTCGAGGACGTTGCTTCTCATGTCGTGCAGGTGAGAAGGACGAACGGGCTGGAGTGTGAGTCTGCTGAATCTCCTCGTCGGAGAGCATGCGCTCTGAACTGCGCCTGTTAGAGTCGCTGCAACTGGAAATGAGTCTCCTCGTCGGAGTACTCAGGCCCGCCACAATAATGTGGACAACTGCTCCATCTCTGAAAAGGGTCGAACTGAAAAGGAGCCGTGGTTGTGCAATCCTCGTCGGAGTCCACGGTCGCTGGAGAATGGAGTCTGAAAAGTCTCCTCGTCGAAGAACTGGGTCTCTCCCATCTGGCTCAGAGAATGGTACACTACTCTGATGTCTCTACGATACCACATGAAAACCCTTACCAACATGGCATAGGGAATGGTCCTCTACTCTGGAGTCCATATGGCTCACATGAAAACTCTGGCCGAAATAACAAGAAGAAAGATGGGGACCACTACAAAAGATGGCATACACGTGCTCATCTGAAAATGACCGCAAACATGTGCGTGTCTGAAACTGAGTCTCTCTCTGGAGAACTTGAATAATGGGCCTCTCATCATGGAGTGCCTTGAACTTGGAATCTGACCAATCTATCGAGTCTGAATCTGCGCATCATAATGTAGACTCGGAATTTGAACATCGAGTCTGAAATTGCGCATGAAGAATCTTCATTTGAAAACTGTAGAGTTTGAAAATCTGATCGGTCTGGATCTGACATCTGAATCTGAAATCTGGAAAAGACCTGTGATTCTACACCATGGACCCCCTTTCTCCAATACTTGTCGGAACATAAACATCGACAAAGTTGGGAGAAGACAAGATAATGGGAAAAAACATGAATAATTCTCGAAAAATTCCTTGTGGCTTTTCATCATCATTTTTTTAAAGTCGTCACATTTTTAAATTTTTTTAAAGCCATTGACATTTTTTCCGGCTTCTCAAATCATCATTTTTTTATAACCGTATCTCTTTTTTTTACGATTTTCTTTCTTTCGTTTTTTCCCACTTGCGTACGGTTTTTTTTGTACGCACCTTTTTTTTAATCGTTTTTTTACAACACAAGACCCAAAGGACCCAAAATAGACCTTTTTTATTTGCAGCAGTTTTTTTAGTTGCAGCCAATTTTTTTCTCTTTGCGGCACCTTTTTCTCTTTTTTTTTAAATGATGGGCCGCTAGGGTTCCACAGGAACCCTTTTTTTTACAAGGCGGGCCCGCGCTTATATTAGGGTTCCCGCATGGGAACCCTTCTTTCAACAGTCGCTGCCCCCGTGGCGTATCTTTTATGCTGCCCCTCTGTCAATAGGGTTCCCCATCTGGAAACCCATCGCGTTGCCGTCGCTAATGGATGAAGGATCGCGGCCAAAGAGGAAGGGAAGGAGGCGCTCCCGCGAGGGCTGTGCGCCCTATGCGCGCGATGCGCGAGTAAGGGCTTGCGTCATCGCCGCCTTGGAGAACTGGGATCTCGTGCGTCGCCCTGGAGAGGAGATGAGGGCCGCCGCGCAGCGCGCTGGAGGGTGTGCACGGCTGGATCTCACGGCGATACCGGTGCGAGTACCTGGTGAAGGGGACGGCGCTGCCATGTGCAGCTTTTGGAGATCCCACTTGGATTCACGCAGGAAGGAAGATGATCGAGCTGCCAACACAGAGGGATCACATACTCGTGTATGCTTGTTGCAGGTGTTGCTTGATGATGCATGCGTCACCACCAGAGAGAATGTTGAACGCTGAAATGCTTGCAGCGAGGTTCCAGAGGAACGTATCCTCCATACGCTATGCGCCACCTGATGATAATACCCATTTCTGGCTTTTGGTGGTCTGGAGATGAAGAAAGGAACCTTGATAGGGATTGGAATCAATCATAAAGAACCACGAACAATGATGGCACGATCTGAGTCCATCGAGGGCTGCCTTGCTGCTTGTCGATAGGGTTTTTTCGAACCATGTAAGACCAAAACTGGTTGCATGATCAGGGTTTCACAAAGAAAATCCTAACATTCAAACTTGAACATACTAGATAATAATATTTAATGAATACATCTTCAAAAACAAACAACGAATCTCGAACAAAATAAGAACTTAAATCCTCGAGAATCGACCCGCTCTAATACCATGTTAAGAAATAGAAAGTGGAAGCGGAATTAGAGAATAAAGAAACATAAACATGAAGAACAAGAAGATTTAACGTGGAACCCTACTCCGTGAGGAGCGGGAAGAAACCACGAGAGAAGACCTCAAAGGGGCATATTATGCATTGCACTTTCTCAACGGATACAGGAGGTATGAGCTCCTTATATAGCCTCTCCAGAGCCTCCAAATCCCACCACTGGACGATGTGGAACTAAACACTGGATGGGGTAAATGGATCTTCTCCAGGATCCAGTTACCCTGCTATAACTCAATAGGCGCACATAACAAATACTCCAACAACTCATATGCCCTTGTATGCACACCAGTGCGCTGGTGTATAGACCTTGATTAAGTCATCAACCTATCGGTCGGCCAAATGTACATACTTAGACAAATAGTAACGCATCTGTCTCCAGTCAGAGGATGTGTGCATATATCGTGACAGCATACGACATAGTACTTTGGTTATCTCGATCTCGTTAGATCAACTTCTTGACCTAGCTTATCTAACACCTCCGAATCTCTATTCCTATGCAGAGGACCTGCATCAAAAGGTCGGTTAAATATCAGCCTTCAGAGAGAGGATTGCCATCTCCTCCTCAGGCTGGAGATCATCTCCTAATAATCATTTAACGGTGCTTGATGAGTCCTCAATCTAACTCTTTAGATGTTCATCCAAGCACCAGCCTCTATGATTCAATTACTGAATCAACATCCGTATGATCATTAAGATGGTCATGGTACATAACCCTAATTTGTACTAAGGGACCTATTATGCAAATTAGTTATTCTTCATTTCAAATCAGGGAATGATATTTGCAATAACATTTATTGCATAATGGCTCGTCGTGGGCTCGCATGTCTAATAATCTCCCACTAGCCCAAAGAGCCATTAATGGGATAATCATTCAAACATGCACTCATGTGACAATCATAGGTTGTATAGAAAAATATCTAGGTAAGCTGATCAGTCACTTTGTTCCCAAGAGACTATACCAAGTCCTTTTACGACACTTGCATGTCTCCTAGAAACAGTTCTCGCATCCAATACGAATGTTGCATTTTATGCAACCAATACTCAATCTTGTTAAAGCAGTTATAGTGTCCTTGACACTATATTTAAATAATTATTATAACAAGTATTCTCATAATACTTATCAGAATACCTTTTAGTCCTGAAGATCTCTATCTCCTAAGATATCTACAGCTAAGACCTTTTAGATCACTATCTATAAAGTCTTAATTTCTTGAAGATAAGACTTTGAGATCACTATCTCAAAAATCTTGTCATCTACGAAGATTTTGTTATTACTGCAATCAAGTGTTTTATCTCCATAGTAGGATTAGCAACACTTTACTACTCCCACCGCATGACAGATATCTGGCTTTTGTACACATCTAGCATACACTCAGTTTCTCGTAACTGATGCACAAGGACAAGCAGTTCTAGCATTCACTTCCTCAACTCTTTGAGATGTTATCCCTTTAGATAGGTCAGTACCACATCTTAAGGGGAGAAGCCTTTCTTGGAATTTCCCAAAAGTTGGAATATATCCAAGGTGTATTACTAATGTGATGATCCTAATACCCTCTTCTCTTTACTTCTGAACACTTTCAGAACTAAGATCTAAGAGGTATCATTGAGATCATATCTCAAGTTATGGAACAACCAGATTATAAAATACTTATTATTGTCCTAATATCATTTTAAATGATTAGGATATTATCTACATTTAACACGACGAACACAAAGACACTCCCATTAAGCTTCACATGGTTCACCAAGATTCCATCTGAAATCATAACAATTATAATTTCATCAAATCTTATGTTCCAACTACAATGAGCTTATTTGAGTCCATAGATAGATTTCTTTAGCTTGCACATCTTGCTTTCCTCAATCACGAAGCCCTAGGGCTACTTCATGTGAATATCCTCAAAAAGGTATTCATAGAGGAATGCAACCTTGACTTACATCTTAAAGATGACAAAGTCAAGTTGTGTAGCTATAGTCAACAATATTCTGATGGGTTTAAGCATGGTCATTGAAGAGCAAGTCTCATCACAAGCAATGTCTTCTCTTCAAATGTGTAGCTCAAGGCTACGAGCCGTGCTTTGAAGGTCTCTACCTTCTCATCAGGTTCTCTTTCTCTTGAAGATCCATTTACACCTAACAGGTTTTACCCTTATAGGTGGATACTCGAGGATCCATATACAACACTTGTATATAAAGTCTACTTTTGACATTATTGCTAACATCCATCTTTCCATGTCATGATTCTCAGGAGCTTCATCACATGAAGTCCAATCATTGTCAGACTTAACTGACATACGAAATACATCCTCAAACTCATTTGAAGAGGTATCGGTGTTTCATCTTTAATTATCCCTTTTAGTTTCCTATTTCAGGAGCCTCGTTATCTTTTCAAGATTAAATGAGTTCCTTTACTTCATTTTCATCTTGATTCTTAAGAGAGTCATCCTCTAAGAATCATATCATTAGAGATGAGATCTTTCGAGAATCTCAAGTTCACAAAGTAGGTATCAAATACCATCCTCTATTTCCCTAATGAAGTAGCACTCACTGGTGCTAGATTCCAACTAATTTGCATGGAAGCTAATTAAGGATATATATTGTAGCCTCTACTACATATATACCTGAAAACTAAGAGATAATTATGCTAAAATTAATCATTGATCGAATCATGTCACACATGATCCAATTGTATCTCCCTACAACTCTATTGAGTTTAGGTGTGTTAGGAGGATTGAGATAGAAATGATATTCATATCTCCATAAGGTATTTTTTGAATTTATCTAACAAGTACAAGCTACCTAGGTTGATCAAATTCATTTCATCATTATTCAAAATTTGGTTCTAAACCAAAATTATGAAATCTTTGAACATTTCAAAGCTTTCTTAGGTGAAGAGAAGAAATCTCATATCATACATAATTGTTAATAGATATCACATATCCATAATGTTTATTCTGATATAGATGATCCACATACATCAATATGTATGAGATCTTGAGTACCTCAGTATCTAGCACCATTCCTAGATAAGGGTGCATTGGACAATTTCTACTTTTGAATAAAATATTTATAAATATGTAAGTTTTGAAATTTTAGACATTATAAAGTTTCATCTCTTAGTTTATTGATCAAATCAATAGATAAATTTCCAAGGCTTGATACCAGATCATTTTTAAACGATCTTCATCCTCATATTGATCTTTTAAGGTTTAATTTTCAGTATTAGAAATCTTAATGAACCATTCATTAATTTTTTCTAATTTAGTAGAGTCCACTAGATGTCAGATTACTATCTGAAATATATCCATCATAACTCTCTATGATAGGTCTATTCCAGAATTCGTGTTTATTTCCACATTTAGAAATAAACTATGAGTGTATTCTTATATCTAGGTCATAGAGACATTCTCTAAGACTAAGGCTCTCCCACTGAATTTGAGAAGTCTATCAATCCAACAGAGATTGTTGCAACAATTGCATCAATATCCATGTGGATGACTATAAACCTTAAGATCATATTTTCCAGTCTTCTAAAACATATGAAACCCATTGCAGGTGTTGTTAGAAGATTGAGATACAATTATTAGACTTTATCTTATCAA